>VRLP01002804.1:0-78016 GCA_009660295.1 Lophius piscatorius
AATTATCATTTCCAGGTGGTTCCCCTTCAGAGAGTCAGGCAGAGAGTCGAGAAGAGGTCCCAGAGGAAGGCAGCAGCGAGAAGAAACCAGATGATGTATGTTGGCAGTGAGATTAAGAGACTGTTGATCTGGATGTGGAGGAGTTGTTACTGTCTGCTGACGTTTTTAGCTTGTAAACGCATCACTCATTCAAACTCTTTTGAGATGTGTGGACTAACATATTTGTTGTTCTGTCTCCAGATGGAGGCGGAACAGCCTCAAGAGGACCAAGAGACAACGCCAAAGAAACCTCGGAGGGGACGCCCGCCGAAGGCAGCGGCAACCACCGAGGATCCAGGTGAGGGAATTACAAATCAAACCAGAAATGTTTGTGTTCAGCAACACCCGTTTTCCACCAAGACGGTTCCAGGGATGGTTCAGAGCCAGTTCCTGATTCGGAACTAATTCTACAGCATTTTCATTGTGGTCAAAACTTTTGACTCCTCGCTGCCACCTTGTGGCTGGATTCAGGTGTATGCAGCAGTGACATTGCTGGGTAAAAGACAGTGATGTCATGGTGCTGCTCCAGTTCCTCTGTGACATAATGATGTGGCTCCAGTGCCTCAGCGGCGTTATGTTGGCATGGTTCCAGATTCTCCAAGGCGTTACGACACTTTACAAAAAATACTCAGGGGGAAAAAAGGGTTGAGCGAAAAAGGAAACAACAAAAGTGAGACATGTTTTCATCTTCTCCTCAGATAAAAAGGACAAACGGACGGAAGGAAAAGAGAGCGACCAGAACGACGACCAGGAGGAGGAGGACGGCGAAAAAGAAGACGGAGAAAAAGGAGCCTCGACCAGAGCGACCACACGCGCGGCGTCTCGCCTGGAGGCCGAGAAGTAATCCAACTCTAATAACAACCCATTAATTCAGAATAAATCTGGCGCTCATTGTTTATTGTAAAGGCTAAAGTAGTATTGGAATCTTAAAAGCACATGTTTCCCTGTGCCACCGGTGGATGACGGACATGAGAGCCGCCTGATCACAGATGTAAGAGGCCGTCAGCGCTGATGAATGAGCCTCTGATTGTCTCGGCGCTGAATGTTTGCGCCCTGCAGGCATCAACGCTGTCACATCCAATTAAGTCAGGGCGGACCAATGTTTAGCACGAAAGCAACAAGTGTTGTTTCATATGTGTTTTCACTGCTCCTCAGGAACAAGCCAAGTAAACCCTCCACCCGGGCAAGCCGACAGAGCGGTAAAGAGGAGACCGCAGCTGGCACGCGGTGAGTTTGTGTTATTGAGCTTATGGGGGAATCCGACCAAAAGCCACCGCTGGGTCGCTGCTCCGTGAAAGAGGACATTTTACCACCAAACGTCTTCCCGGAATCTCAACATGTTTTGCTCCAGAGAATGAAAATATGAAATCATTTAGCGTGGTTAAGCCTTGATGGCACAGATCAGCGTTTGTATGAAGAAAAAAACAACTTCTCCAATACTACATATGTAATACATGTATACTGTAATAACATAGCATCCTTTTATATATTTTATATATGGAATGAGATTACCACTGTGGGATAAAATGACACATATCTGTTAAACCGTGTATGTAGCAGCAGATAACACTGTTCATTTATTACTATATTATTACTATATTATTACTATATTATTACACTTTCTCTTTCACTCCCTCACATATCCTGTCACTCACATCAGACACACTTCTGTCTGTTTGTTGTTATTTATTATCACCCAAAAAAGTGTGTTTAGGAATATTTTGATTTGATTAATATAATGTTTTTTAGTGTAAGAATATTTTTAGTGGAAGACAGCCCTTCAATTTTCATTTCAAATAAATTATAATAGCTGATAATTAGTAGCAAAATTAAACATAGTCTTAACATAAATATGCAATAATACTTATAATAGTAAATAATAATATATTAACATTTCGTTATTTAGAACGTTTTTTTAGGTGGAAGGCGAGACATTAAGATGTGTAACTTCAGTAAAATCAGGGTTATTACTAATATTTCCTCAACCCAAATAAATACTTATAATAATTATAATTTATGTTTATGCTTTAATTTATTTTTTAGGTGGAACACTGTGTACTCAATTTACAATTTATGTTTTTTTTCTTTCCACCCAATTCTAGCATCCTGAAATGTTTTATCTCAAATAAATCACAATAATAGAGATAATAATACAACTAATAATGATACAAATAAACAAAAATATATATATACTAATGGTAATATGTAATTTTGCAAATAATGTATTGACTGTTTCTTTATTTTGAGACTACTACTACTACTACTAATAATAATAATACATTTAATTTATAATGCACTTTACATTTGGATCAAATCTCAAAGTGCTAATAATAAGAATAAGAATAATATAATAAGTACTATTAATGATAAATACTAACTACTTGTGCTGCTAATAGTAATAATAACAACATTAATAAACTGTTGAAGAATTACTACACATATTTATTACTATTACTGCTTTATTACATTTGTAATAAAGCAGTAATAGAGGAGTTTTGTTGGAACACTCGGGAAACATTTTTTGAATTAAGGGACACATCTTTTTTACAGCGCTTAAACATGACACTTCAGACAGACGGGCTGACACTCTCTGCTTGTTTCTCTCCGTCAGCGGGGCGAGGGGCCCGGCTGCAGTGCCGGCCGCGGCGAAGGGGGCCCGCAAACGGGAGGCCAGCCCCCCCGCGGGGAGAACCCGTGGAGGACCGAAATCAGAGGAGCCCCCTTCCAAGAGAGCAAAACGCTAAAACCTGTGACGGCGGTGGAGCGGGTTCAGCCCAGCGGTGTTTTCCCTGCTCTCCATGTTGAAGTCCGTTTTGGGACCGGGTCTCGGAGAACTCCTGCAGCCCCCCCGAAGCTCCACTCACTGCGGAGACCGAGAAGCTGCGATCATGTAATTCATCACCGCTGATAGCTGAGAGCGAACCCGAGGATCCGTTTTCAGAATCTGCTCTCCGTCACGAAGCCCATGTGGTTCTGATCAAACTCCATCATTTCTGCGTTTGGACGGTTTCAGGCCAATCGCAGCCTGGTGTGCAGCTGCGCCGAGATGAAGAAGGTGAATTAAATGATCCCAGTGTCCGGTGAGAGCTGTTACTCTGTTACGTGTGAATGTTGCACAGAGAAAATCACTTCAGAACATCTTGTTGTGAGTTTCAGGACTCAGTATTCATTCTGTGAATGACACTTGGAGTTATCCACGTTTTTAAGTTGTTGTTGTTTTTTTATACTTTGTATCAGTTGGTCAAGGAAGTTTTTAAGTGTCTTTTGCAGCGGCATTAAAACTCATTTATGATATCGGGGTGCCTTTTTGTTCGTACTCTGCGTCCATCTCGTACGGATTTGTTCACGTTTTTGGAGAGCATTAACGAGTACTGATGAATGGAGCAGTACCACTGGAAAACCACTTGGGGCAGTGTCGCCATAATCCTAATAAATCCCTACAGATGTCTACAAACCCAACAAAGAAGAATGAAGTTAATGCCCTCACAATCTAACACCTCAGACATGGATGCTTTTTAAGAGAACGTTATCACAGCCTGCTCCGCCACCATCCTTCCTGTCGTTGTTAAAACAGTTGACTCCTGACTGCCCTCTTGTGGACGTATCCCTACATGTCAGGTTCGATGGAACGCCCATCATAACGACCCTCTGTATTAAAGTGACCTATAAAACATACGCATATCTCTCATATACAGCATCCTACTGACTATCAACAGATGGAATTAGTTGCTTAAGTTGAAATACTTCAAATGACACAAAACGCAAAACTTACTTTTTTCTCACGTCTCTTCTAACTGCTTGCATCCACTGGCGGTTCTTTGTATGTAATCTTCCGCAAGATTTTTTTTGCATTGCGTTTGAGTTGAACACAGAATTACCGACTTTATAGATTTTAAAGTCTCTACAGAAACAGATTTCTCACGGTGTTACAGGTGAGCATCTGGTGATGTTTTCATGCCGGGGTATGTAGAAGTATGCGGGATGTGACGGATATAGGAATGGAAATGAACTGGTCTAATTTTGTGCATAGATGGAATTTAAATGAACTGTTACTCATCTGTGGGAAAAACAAAACAAACCTAAATGCTATATGAACCCTAGCAGTCAAAACTATCCTATAACTGAGGATTAATTGACATACAAATAACTTGAATCGCCTTTTTTGTAGTCAGTACATTAACTACGGAAGTGGAATAAAGCGACATATGGTTACGTTTTTTTTGGGGTTTTTTTAATCTGTTTTTTTTTTTTATTCTGACTTTCTTCTCGGCATTCTGACTCAAAAACTCAGAATTCACACTTTTAGATGAAAATTCAGATTTAATTAATTTAATTTAATTCTCATAATCTGAGTTCTGACTTTATTCTCAAGCTTCAACTTCAAAGTGTTTATTATGATATGCAACGTGTTTCCCTGTACAATGAAATTCTTAATTTTAAAATCTAAGTATAAAGTATAATAGATGTATAGATGGATTAATAAGAATAGATGGATTAATTAAACTCAGAATTCTAACTTTATTCTCGGAATAAGTCTACGTTATAATTTTTTTCTGGAATTCTGAGTTTGAAGACGGAATTCCGATATTAAAGTCAGAAGTCTGAGGATTCTGTGTTTAAGGTCAGAATCCTAGGAATAATGACAGAATTCTGAAAATAAAGTCAGAATAATGTGAATAAAGTCAGATGTCTGGGATTAAAGTCAGAATAATGTGAATAAAGTCAGATGTCTGGGATTAAAGTCAGAATAATGTGAATAAAGTCAGATGTCTGGGATTAAAGTCAGAGTTCCAAAACATACTTAATGTAGCTGTATGTGCTACTAATCCTAATCCGTCACTAACAGCTCTCGTCGACAGAATGCAGTAAAACTAGTGAGTGTTCCCAGAATTGGGATCATTTGTGTCCTTGCACACAAATTTTCTAGTATATTTTCACAGTTTTCATCGCTACACATTTTTATTTCAAAGCAAAAGCAAACCTCAAGCTCTCCTTTATCATTTGGCTTAAAACCCAACTGGGCCCTCAGCGGTTTTGATGTTTGCCTCTGCGACTACTTGATCCATGTTGTCCACTTCGATAGATTTTCTTTTGGAAGTTCCTCGACAGTCAGAGCCGTTCAGGGGATTAAGATAAGAGGAACCCTTAACGAGCGCCAGCTAAACATCAAACGGTGGGGAAACGACGTGATGAAATGTGACATATCTGTGTCGTCCAGCTGTTCAGTGCTAAAAAAGGAAAAGAAATTTCAACCGAGTAACTGCAATCACTGTTATTTTTTTTATTCTTTTATATTAAAACGCTCTTTGACACCTGTAAATATTAAGTTTTATTTCATAAATGTATCACTGCACGTTCTTTGTTTTTATTACCGTTACTGAAATTGCACACTCAGCATTTTTTTTATTTCTATTTCCAGACTCTGGTAAATTGGAGTTGTACAATTTTATGTCATGTAAATTACATTTTTTTTTTTTCCACTTTTCCTTAAAAAAAAGCTTCTGAATAAAACCTGAACTGTATTTCTTCTGTTTCTCCAAACCACACTCAGAAAATAGAGCAGAGCCTTTTTTTTTTTTTTTTTTTAATTGATCGACCCGTATTATGGCTCGGCCGTTATCTCCCGTGCTTCTAAATGGATGTCCTGTCTCTAATGTGTTTATTCAGCCAAAGACCTGAACCAATCAGGCAGCAGCAGAGGAGAGGAGAGGACATTCCTGCCTGTTAATGGGGGATAGAACTGACAAACTCAGAATGAAATATTCCACCATCATTAACAGGTTGGGAGGCTTCAGCGTCTGAGCCTTCAGCGTCCAGAAATCCCAGAGAAAGAGGGCCGAGTTCTCCTGCTCAGAGTTTTCCAACCATTCCTGCGGATTGTTAAATTAGATTCCTTAAAGGTGTACCTCTCAGGTATTTCCTGGTGCTGTAATCCAAGCCTTAAACTATTAGCCCAACTGCCCGCTTTTAAAGGTTTGGACCAGCTCTTATTTAGCCACCAGGCCTGGCAGACAAACAGCGCTCCTTTCACCGGCCGATGCCACTGCAGCGGATTGAGACGTGATTTTATTATAGTCGTTTGCATTGTCGTCCAATGCCATTTTTTTTTTTAGTTCTTTTTATTTTTTATTTTTTCAACTCACCACTCGTGTTTCAGCAGTTTTGAGGGAAGTCAGACAGATTTATAGGCAGCCAGCGTGTTTTTATGTGGGCCTTCAGCTCGGCACGGACCTCACGCCAAGAATGAGATTTTTAGGAAAACAAGAGTGCGAGATCATTAGAATCTATTAGTTTAAATGCTGCTGCACAAAATTCGGGCTACGGACCCAAATGGTTCTTTATTATTCTTATTTATTTAATCACAAAAGAGTCCAATTGAGATTCATAATCTGTCCTGGCTGAGAAAAACGGCTTTGTGTTTGACCCCGACGCCGGTTCACCTGCTGTCCCTCCATAAACCACTTTGGTAGGTTCTGACCACTGCGGACCAGGAACACCCAATGAGACCTCCAGTTCTGGAGATGATCTGAAGCGGTCGTCTAGACATCACAATTCGACCCTTGTCGAAATCGCCCAGAGCTTCAAGCTTGACCGTTCTTCCTCTTTTCATCACATCAACTTCAGGACAAAACGCTCTTCTGCTGCCTGCTAAGTATATCCCACCCACCCACTAATGTTATCGTGACTTCACCTGGCGGTGGTTATAATGTTATGGCTGATTAGTATCTGCATCTTGTTGAATAAAGAAATATGCATAGAGTTTCCATGAGGATTGATTATAGGCCCTGAGAATAATATTTCTCAGGGCCTTATTTATCGTAATGTCTTGCGCACGTCAACCACAACTGCCGATTTTTCCCGTAAATTATACAGATTAAAAAAAAAAATTTTTTTTACAGTGTAGATGCACCACTCGTGTTTTATCTTAAGTAGTTATATTCCTGACTTATCATCATCGCTGCCACTCCTGCAGATCCTTCTAGTTAACTTGATAACTCCAAAAACTATGTCATGGATTCTTTTCAAATTTTACAGCCACGTAGTGTGAGGAAGAACTGGAGTGATTTGGGGAATAGGTCGGTCGTATGTTTCCTACACTAGAGGGAGCTTCATCTGCAGCCATCATTTCTGAATCGTTGGTCTGAATTAGTCCAACTTTGTTCCAAATGAATCGAATTGAGGAGATTTATATTCCATATATCGTATATTAATCTAAGCTTCTTTTAGGAAGAGGAACAGTTACCGTAAGTAACTGAATTTGCCAGATATGTTTGGAAAAAAAGTGGAATATTTGGTAGAATAGTAGCATAAAGCATCAGAAAATTCATTCCTCATGTATCTCAGAGTTGTACGTGAAGCGTTTTTTCTTTAAATGCATTTACAGTAGCATTAATAATGTAATCTTTGCATTTATAGTCTTTGGGTCCGGTCCGTGACTCTTCCTGCAGGTGATTTGGATTCTGGCAGGTCACTCCGCTCCGGCTCTGGAAAAACTGTGATCGGAGACGCCGGCGGCGTAAGCTGCCTGAGACCTTCTCGCATCTCCTTCCTCCACCTCTTAAGCGGGGGTGCCGGTGGGTAGCGGTGCCGCTGATCCTGCAGAGAGCCGTGGAGAGTCGTGGTTTCATGCAGCTGTCAGCTGGAATAGAGGTAACCGTCGGTTCTGATCCTCCCGGGCCCGCGGGGATGAGGGGCTGCTGCCTCTCTGCTCGGGGAGTGGTCTTTCCTCTACAGGGGATTTGGCCCCGAGTCGAACATAATGCTCCCTCATTCAGCCAGCTCCTCTCACCAGACATAAAAGTTAACAGGTGTTTAACGTCAGGAGTGTTTAATGGGAGCGGCGTAGAAATGGACGGAGACAGGCGGCGGGGAGGAGGGGCGGCTTAGAGTCTTTAGGTTTTTAACTTTTTTTTCCATTCTTTTGCACTATTGAAGGATTTCTGCCGCCGAGTCCAGATTTGGATTGACTTCTGGCGTCTGAGGCGTGGGCGCAGGAATATTCGTCGCCGCACGTCATTTTTCTTAATGCGGTGACTCAAAGTCAGATTTTAGACCCCCTGCGAGGAAGAACAGGATTGATTTTGGGAACGGTCAGTTGCGTATTTCCAACACTAGAGGGAGTTTTCATTCCATGATTTCTCAAGTGGTCCAATTAAGTCAAATTGACCAGATGTGAACCACCTCAAGGAGATTTATCTCGTGTGAATCATATTTTAAGTTTGTATTTTACTCACTATGTTTTTTTTCACTCCCTCATGGAGCCGAACAGAAACTTGGACATTTGGGTTCAGTGCGGGGGCTTTGGGGTAAAAACTGCTTGTGAAACTCGGGGATCCACATTGCTTTGGGTTCTTAAAGTCATCGCAGCTACTTAAGAGATTTGTGTTTTAGAAGGAGGATTATGAATCAGATTCTCAGTTTTCACCGGGATCCACTCAGGAGGAGCTAATCTGGGATAGACGTCATCTCTGGTACGAGTTCTTGGTGGCAGACGTGCAACAACAGGATAATGAAGGATCGCGATAATCAAACCCTGAAAGTAACAAACGCAGGGACGAAGTTTCCTGCATTGTTTTGGAACAGAACGCATCTGATTTTTTTCGCAGTAAGATGCAGCTGAAATCAAGCAGGACATGTTTTATGTGGGAGTTAAGGACATGTCCTGATTGAAGGTAACTCCCAGTTTCCTCATGGTCATGCAGGTGGCAAAAGGAAACGCCGTCCAGATTAGCGAGAAGAGCAGAGGATCTGCTTTGGCAGATGTTTGCTTAGAATAATATAATATAATTCTAATAATTATAGAAGAGTAATTTTGCAAAAGAAAGGAAGAAAAAGAAGGTTTTTTATGTTTTTAAGACCATCTGAAATCTAGCAGAGACATTGGTTTCATTCATAAGTTATAACAAGAGTTTACTATTAAAATGACCGAAAAGGAAGCAGTCAAATCGTATCGGTCCGAGAGTAGAACCTTGTGGAACTCCGTGACTAACTGTGACCTGCGTGGATAACTTAAAAGAAATGCTTTCTCTGCCCAATCACAGGCTGTGATCTTGCGGCAATTTTAACAGAAACAGAAAACCCATTTTCTGAATGAAAATGTTATTCAATAACATCAGGGTTGTCACTTAACTTAACTTTTAAGGGGGCGGAGCCTTTTTCACACAGACCCCGTTGGAATTGGATCATATTTTCTGTTCAATAAACACAATTATCATTAAAAACTCGTATTTTACGTGTCCTTCGTTCCACCTTCAGTGTGAGATGGGGGAAACCAGGAAGTAGTCTGATCCCTTTTTTTTTCGGAGCGCCGTTCCTCATGTCTGTCCTCTAAATCACAAACACCTGTCGGAGAGATAATTCATCCGCAAACATCCAAAATTGCACAACTTGTCTCCGGGAGCCTCAAACTGCAGCTGCAGCCTCTGACACCCTCTTCACCTGCTGCAGAGAAAAGAACCCATAATGACTCAAGAAAATCTAAATGGTCCTTGAAGCTTTGTGCAACTACATCCACTCATAGCTTCAAAAGTGGAATTTCACATGTGACACCCGAGCGCCGAGAGGGGTCCGCCGCTGCCGCCGCCGCCGCTTTGAAGGACAGTCTTCAGTTAGGCGTGAGCGCGGGAGAGGAGGGGGCGTCCGCCGAGACCCCAGCCGGCCTCGCAGACCCTCAGGAGGCTTTCACGATGTGCTTGAGCTGCGTGTATTATCTGTTGCGTGCCAGAGGCTGATGGGAGCTCGTTTGTCAGCGCGGCAGAGCCTAAAAATAAACTATAAATCACGTCTGCTGCTATCTACACACATTAATTGGACTGTAACAGCAGGCCGCAACCACCACCCCAACCACCCCAAGCCCCCCCCACCCCGTGTGCGCGCCTGTGTCTGCTGCAATGCAGCCATCGCTGAGATGTTTTGAATAGCTTCCACCAGACAGAGGAGCTTCCCTCCGCTTGTCTCTTGGTTCCATTTACTGTATTAAGTGTTCTGTCCCAAGGGCTCTTCCATTTAGTGCTCCATCGCATGCAAGGATAGTTTTTCTTGGGGGAAAGAGGGTTCAGTCTTAACTTAGGAGACTAAAAGCATACTTAAAGCTGGCAGGGAACCCCCCCCTACTCTCTCTCCCTTCCCTTTCCGACCACTTTCCAATGTTGAGGTTGATTAGGGCTGCTATCATGGTGGATCTGATATTTGGTGAGAAATCTGAAGGGCATTTTGGGAGCATTTACTCCAGATGAGTCTTGGCAGTGCCCTCTCATGTGTTGCGCCATCTGAACCCAATTTGGCAGCCATTCTCACATATAAAGGGGGGACCGCAGGGATGGGGGGTGGATGCGTGTGTGCCTCTCTGGCGTGCTGCGAGCCTTCCTTCTTCATACCAGCACGCAAGAAAAAAAGAAAAGAAATCCAGGAGCTGTCATAAACACACCCTGGAGAGGAGGGGAAACAGAGACGTTACCACAGCGACTGCTGCGTTCCTGTATCGGGCCAGATTTCTGCTCAAAACAGGAGATTAAAGTTATAGGAAGAGACAGGGAGAATGATCCGGGGGCCCGAGGAGGCAGAGTAATAGGATAATTAAAGTTTATTTCTATGCTGGGAAGGTGGAGGGAGTTTTGTGTTGAAGCGGAGCAGAGCAGACAAAGAGTCTGAGTATATTAAGGAGTTGTGTCATTATAGATAGAAAAATAAGGCAGAGTATGGCTTTTCCCGGCACTGCTATTATGTCCTGAACGTCTCATCTTTCCAGATTGGCTTCTTCTTTTTTTTTTCTCCTACCAGCGCAGTTTCTCTTTCTTGCCAGCAGAGGGAGCCCTCCTGTTCAGAAATATCAGACCAGCTCAAAGACACAAAGGGCATGGAATGAAATTTATTAATTCATAATTTCATTAATTCATTGATTCTGGCAGCAAATAGTTATAGTTTGCTTTATTTTTTTGTATGATTTTAAATTGAATATGACACAATAAAACATTTACGACGTGCTCTACCCGTATAATCGACAACCTTTCTTCCCTTTTCAGACATTTTATCTACAGAATAAGAATTAGAAGTAAAACAATGTTAAAAGTGATTACTAGTTGGTATTTCTTTTTATTATAAAACACTAAGTATAAGTTATATCTCAAATTTGTGTTAAAACTTTTCATTCCAACTCACAACCACAGGTTTTACACATATTTTTGAACTTTTTTCATCAATACATCGGATTTATATAAAAGTGTTGGAAATTCATTTTTAAGTTTTCAACTAAATACCAAATAGATTTTTGAACCATACATTCCCTATTTAAAAAAAACCAAAACATTTTTCGATATACAAATTTTGCCTGAAGACAATAGGAATGTTAATATTGGAGTCTTATACACCGATGGAATAACAGATTATCTGGTTACCATGGTTACCTGTCAGTGGAAGGGATGTATCAGGCGGCAGCAGAACATTTTGTCCTGAAGTTGATGAAAAAATGAGCAAGCATAAGAATCTGAGAGACTGACAAAAACCCAATTGTGACGGCTAGACGACGGGTCAGAGCAGCTCCAGAACTTCAGGTCGGGTGGGAGTTCCTGCTCTGCAGTGGTTAGTGCCGACCAAAACATTCTACGGAAGGACAACAACAGATGTCGTCCTATCCTACCGAAGAGATGCTGCAGCATAAATGGATCAAAAGGTCGATTCTGGTTCTGATAGAAAAGCGAATCCGAGAGCAATATTTGACATCAGAATGGGGACATACACAATATTAGGCAAGTGGTTTTAATGTTATGGCTGATCAGTCTATGTTTGGATTCATTACTAAATAGGATTTGATTTTAAATGACTATTACTTTTTCACTAATAATTCGTTTGTGACATTATAATTTGACCAAATGTTTATATTTCACTGTTAAATGATGTTTTCCAAATATTACAACATTAAAAATGTAAGTTCTGCATTGTTTATTGGTTTAGGGTAACTCTACTACTATGGTATATTTATTTGTCTTTCACTTCTTCCATTTGACAGTTTTTACTGTAATTTTTCCAAACTCTTTTTAAAAAAATTATTATTATTTTATTTTTTTTCTCACAATTTATAGTTTTATATTGAGTCTACGCTGAAAAATATTCTGTAGTTTATGGTAACATGCTGGCAGCTGTGGTTGTCTGAACAATCACTGTAAAAAATGAGGTGACTACAAAAACGTTACGGTATGCTTTATCCGAAACTACATTTCAGGGTTTATTTGTGTTTGTATTTTACTGTAAAATCATTGTGACAGTAAAGGTTGAAGATCCATATTGTTTCTTGATTCATGGTTACTCCACTGTAACGCATTATTCTGAATTTTATTATCTTTTACTGTTTCCATTTGACTGTTTCCAATACTTTCCATAGTAGCTTTTTTTTTTTACAGTGTGGCTTTTATCCCCTGTAGTTGAAACATTCAAGATATAAGCCTATGAATGTTACATTTTAAAGTACTGGGATTAAGTACTTTAACTTTAAGGATCTCTTACGTTTACCATTTGATAGTTTTTACAGTTATTTAAACAATATATTTTTTTTTACAGCGCGGCTTTTATCCCTTATAATTGAAACAGACAAGATATAAGCCAATAAATGTCACATTTTAAAGTACTGGTCTATTTCAAATTTTTAAAATCTTTTACTGTTGCTATTTGAGAGTTTCAACTGTATTTCCTTCATGATTCTTTTTTTTTTACACTGTGGCTTTTATCTCCCTGTAACAGAAAAGATACAAGCAAATAAATGTTGCATTTTAATGAACTGCGATGGTCTACTTCAAATTATATAATCTTTTACTGCTGCAGTTCGACAGTTTTACTTCAATTTCCGCAATGATTTTTTTATTTTCTCCTTTTATTTTACAGTTTTTACAAACTTTTGTCCCTTATAATTGAAATGCACCACCAAACATAAGCCACCAAATGTTACATTTGATCTCAATAACATCAGTATTAAAGGATTGAATGAAAAATGCTGGACG
Organism: Lophius piscatorius; assembly: GCA_009660295.1. Taxonomy (NCBI): domain Eukaryota; kingdom Metazoa; phylum Chordata; class Actinopteri; order Lophiiformes; family Lophiidae; genus Lophius; species Lophius piscatorius. Next base: position 13,029 of record VRLP01002804.1, read on the forward strand.
TGAGTTCAAATTTCTTTATGGATCTTTTGGAAGTTTTTTTTAAATTATTTGTTTTACATTTGGACGCATTTTCAAAACCAATAAATAAATGAAGTGAGGGTTGCTCGGCAGCTGTGCATCTGTTCTAAATGTCCCCGCAGTTGTCTGAATGAAAACCGAGCTGCCATCGGTGCTGCTGTTTACATTTCCTGCCACTTACAGCTACTTACTGCTTATTACTCCACCTCGCAGTGTGGTTACCAAAACACATGGAGCTCTGCTCCACATCACACTGATAGGCTCACACTGGCTCACTTTGTCCCAGACAGTTTTCCATTTTCCCCCCAAGGTGAAGTCTGGTGTGTTTGGCTGGTTTCAGGACAAAAAAGAAAAAGAAAAACAGTGTGCTGTGATTAAAATGCCTGAAGGACACAGAGAAGGAGAGCTCTAGGATTCTAATGTGCGATGTAGCACTTGTGTTTGGGCCTTGTGTGGAATCTTTCTAGCAGAACAAGGGGCAGGGTTTGTGAAAATACCCAGACGGTGTCAGTGGTTTGTGCTTTTCCTCTTTTCCAGTTGTGTTTTCATTGCTTGCGGTGACACAGGCTTTCATCCCCAAGGTCACATCCAGCCCCGAGACAATGGCCCATAATCTCATTTACACACAGGATGCAAATTAAAACTGAGGGTTTCGGTGATTTACAGGACTTATTTTAGAAGAGGCGTCACGTTCCCGAAGCCAAAATGAAGTGATAGTAATAATAAGCAGAGTGTTTCAAAATCATCCCAAAATTGATTTTTTGTTTTTTTTTTGTATTAAAGGCACAGGCGCCATAATTGGGTGTTTTTTTCTCAACCGACCCCATAGAGGGTGTCACAAAGTCAAGCTGCAGAGTTGTGTTCAGTGGCCACTAGATGGTATGAGGTGTGCGTGCAAGGGCTTGCAGAAGCACTGAGGTCAGATGGATGTTATCGCACCACTGGGCCTATTTTCGCCATTATTCTCAGTTTGTTGACGAAATACGACAAACCTATTATATTATAATAAACATTATATGTCCATAAAGGTTTTCTGTACTATAGATGCATGCTGACGAAAAGAGATGAGAAAAGAATTCTGATTGTGCTGCACTTCGACATTTAAAAAAAACCCATATATATATACAGTATATCTAGTATATCTATGTATTACATTTAGTTATATTTATTAACATAAAGATATGTTTAAATTTGACCTGTCAGGAATATTATATGACAAATAATTTGTATTAATATTATTATTTATAGTCAGTAAATATATATATATATATATATATAGTTGTAATAATTATAATTCATATTAATCAAATAAAAATAAAACATAATTCATAATTTGTATTTTTTTATAGATAAATGAATAATAAAACACATTATAAAAAACAGTTTATAGAATAAAAAAATGGAAAATACAAAAAAAAACAGGAATCGATAAATGAATTCATAATTACAGGATATTTCAATATAATAAATAAATAATATATGATAAATAAATATGATTTGGATTATTTGATTAATAGTATATAAATATATACAGAGTAAACGTGGTTGTAGAATTATACTTAAGAAATAAAAATACAATTAATTAAAAAGAAAATAAACTATAAAACTTGGATTTAAAAGTCTTGAAAATACAATAAAAATAGTAATAAACGAGATTATCAATTAATAGTGTCATGAATATCAGTATCTCAGCTACAAATGTTTTTTTGTGTAAATATTACAAATAAATTGATAAGGAGGAGAGAAATGTCATATTTTGATTGTGAAGGTATTTATTTATTCTTAACTCACCTGCATATTTAAATCACATTTAATCTTCTTATTTAAACGTTTTCAGGTTTACAGCAGGCCTCAAGGATGAAGAATAAGTTCTAGAAATGGAAAATGACCACTCCAGCAGAAAGAAATTAAGGGGGGGGGGCGTCATTTGTTGCTTAAGATCAACGTTTGCGAGTATAAAAGTTAATTTTGTATTAAAAAAGAAAAACAAAACAAAGAACATTAAAATAATAATATGATTGAAATCCATTTTAATTTCATTCAGCAGTTAATCAAATGTTTTTTTCTCCTCCTGACTGACATTTAAACTTTCTTATTCTAATGTTTTTATTCTTATCATCTGCAACGTTTTTAGTTTAAAACACAAAAATGACATTATAGGTCGATATTAAACCACTATTACCTTTACTGTAATACATGATGTCATAAGTGAATTATTTATTCCTTACTTTTGTCAAAAGATACGTATAATAATAATAATAATAATATTCACGATAATTTGTATTGATAATCTTATTTATTACTATATTTATTGTATTTTCAAGACTTTTAAACGTATGTTTTATAATTGATCTTATTTTTAATTAATCATCTTATTATTATTTCTTTATTATAATTACTACAATCTGGATATTAAATCTGGAATCCGGATATTTAAGAATATTTAAAAAAATTAGTTGAAGCAGATGCCAAGATATATATACTTGAAATTCTACAAATCATTCTATGCGAATCAATAATTCAAGATTGATCAATTGAACAATAATTGCTTCCTTTTATTTAACGACACCTACATTTTTATTGACGCAGCTGTGAATCCATCGATACGTCTTAATTCGTTTTCATATATTTTACATTAGCTACCTGGTAAATTTCATTTCAAATGTATCTAATAAGAATCTGGAGATTTCAGGTTTCTCTTTTTTTATTAATTAAAGTTAGATAAATAAAAGAATTCTTGGAAACCAGATGGAGCGACGCCACAGAATCACCCAATTATACGGAATTAGGGAAATAAACTTTATTATCCTACAAAAATAATCCTGCTTAAAAGTCTATAAATCCTTTAATACAACTAAATCAAAAACAGAATTATCAATTTAATAATTACAACTATGTTTGCATGAAAGACACTTAATTATTTAGGATATTTTAATATTTTTATCTATAATACTTTAACCGACCTGATACATTTATAGGTATCTAATAAAAATCAGTGTATTTCAGGTGTTGTTTTTTTGGTTCAAATTAAATAAAGCTGGATAAATAAAGACATTAAATGTAAAACAGATGGAACAAAACCACAGATCCATCCAATTATAACGATTCGGGGAATTAAACTTTATTATCCCGCAGATATGCATGCTTAAAACCCTTTAAGCCCTTTTTTTATAACAACTAAGACTGACAGAATTATCAATTAAATATCGCAATAAAATATATTCCCATGTGGAACATAAAAAAAAAAATCAAACTGTGATATTTTTTACCGGAATTGTGTAAAAATTTCAGTGTGTATTTGCAAAAGAGAAAACTCCTACGCACAACTTCTAATGGATAAACTCAGGCGTAATTCCTATCTATTCATGGGATTCATCATTGAGTCATTATTATTATTATTATGGGCTGTTTTATTGATTTGTGTGGCAGAACTGAGAAGAGCAGAGGGGCTCTGAGACCCGCTCTGAAGACCGAGGAGGTGAAAAACGGCCGAGGTCACGATCCGGATGCGACAGATGTTTCTCCACTTAAAGCCAGAGACAACGGGTTTAACACATCGAGTTAATAAAATGCTAATAAACCTCATGCATCCAGATTGTGGTTTAAATAAGGAGAGGCTGGACATCAGGTAAAAGAGGGTTTTATGCAGGAAAAAAATAATAATCTCAGAATAGATAAATATTCCTTTGATAAAACCAGATAAATTCGGTTATTTATTATATTACGGAATCCTCCTTTAAATGCAGGATTAAAGATATTGAGCTGTACCAGCTAATTTTTTGGCCTTCGATGCAACATTTTGCAGAAAAATAGACTCTACAGCGCGTGCTTCGGTTCGGTTTTGCGCACGAGCTGAGGCCTACCTTGTTGGTGGTTCTTGCAGGTTGTCAAGGAAACGACATAAATGCGCACTTTTGCAGGTTTTAGAAAAACGAAGGCAGTGTGGATGTTAGAAACCTCAGAGTTTCCAGAGAGGAAAACGCCGCAGGGCGCATAACGGACTCCAATCACACATGATAGGGTGATGAAAAGTTGGGTTATAATGAGATGATTTATCCCAGAATAGTATTATGCCTGCGCTGCATTCAAGGAATGCGGGATATTTGGATTAAGTGTTAAATTTGTGTTGCTTGAATCTGCTTTCCTGGAATTCAAACTTTTATCTTGAACGTTATCAGCACAAAAATGTATCCAAATGTATCCTAAATCATTAATAAAAGCTAAAAACCAATCTTTATTAGTACCTACGGATATAGTTTGGCTCTTCTATTCTACGTTAAATTGAAATTGGATCACTTAGTTGCAGCTTGGATATCAGTTTAACCCCTAACTTCGAAGCAAACTTTTCTAAACTCCATCCCTCCCAGTTGAAACCAACGTGACGTCATTTACAGTGACCAATGGTGACGCGGCGTCCCCTCCTCTTTGGGCCAATAGGAAGCTACGAGGAGTGCCTGTCACTCACAGGTGAGGTGGACGTTGAAAAAATATTGGGTGAAAAGGACCAGAGAGCTGCGCGAGCCCGAGCTGATGGCACAGCTATGCGGAGGAGGAACATCGCGCTTGTGGATCTAGCAGAAACTTTCCACGGCTTCTCCCGCGGGGATGCGACCAAGAACCGACGCTGGGGGGAAAACAGTGAAGCTGCAGCACTTCTCCGCGGAGGGAGTAGCCTAAAATGTGGATGAACTGACATTTCCAGAAGCTCTCAACTCCCAACGTTTTCTTTAAAAAAAATGGCCGTTCGTGGCAACGCGCTGATGCCTTTCTCCATTCAAGCCATCCTGAACAAAAAGGACGACAGCAGACACCTCACCGATCTGGACATGTGCTTCTCCAAGACTGCGTGCTGGAAAATATTTGGCGAGATGAATGGCGGCTCCAGAAGGGCCGATGGCGAGACGTGTGAGCCCGCAGACCAGAAAAGCTACGACTCGGACTCGGGACTGAGCGACGACAACGACGGCAAGACTGCGGCTGTGCGCAAAACGGAGAAAGATCACGGAGACCCCGCGTCCGATGAGCCCGAGGAAAGTTTGCAGGAGACGGATCACGAGTCTGCAGCTGCGGAAAACGCAAAGAGTGACAGCGAGCCGAACAATGCCACGGGTGAGTAATGCGAAAATGAAGCCTCGCTGAAGTTAATAAAGCCATAAGCGCTTTATTTAAGGCTCCAAACCGATCATAATTTGATTAAACAGTCATTTAATGATGCAGTATAATATTGTAGGAACGGAATTATTGCTATGATTCTGTGATTATGGGATACGAGGCCTGTTTGTCCAATATATGCGCTCCTTTACGCACGAATCGCTCAAGATTTACGCAGTTTTTAAACGAATAACCCTAAAAAATCCATAAACACAGTCATTCATTTGAATATATTTGGAAAAAAGCAGGGTTTTATGATTTGTTTTAAGAGTTATTTATAGAATCATTGTTATGATCGTGTTATTATGGGATATGATATGAGGCTAATTTGCTTTTACGCACAGCAAATAATGGGTAATCTGGAAAAATACATAGACACGGTGCTTAATTTGAATATATCTAAGGAAATAAAACTCGGTGTTTAGCTTTTTAGACAAGAGGAAATTACAGTTAGTGTCATGATTGTGTTATTATGGGATGTGAGGCCTGTTTGCCAAATATTAGCGCTCTTGTATGAACGGATTGTTCGAGTATTACGCACAGACAATGATGGATAACCTCTGTCATCGTTTACACTATGTATGGATTATATGAGTCCTCGAGGGCTCTACCATGATACTTTTTAACTCTGCCCGAAAAAATAATGAGAGCTCTATGAACCTTAGGATTAATTGGAGTTTATCTCAGGGCAACGATGATTTGATTATGATGTGATTGTGAATTAGTGCTTTATTGGATATGGATGGATATGATTCCCGTTTACAGAACTTTTACGCGAGAATTGCTCAAATTGTATTCAAAACTATGGATAACCTTAGTCCACATTTATTACGGATTAATAAGATTCCACAAAGACTCCGGATTTCTCAAGATTGACATATTGACCAAAGAAAGGAGAAAATTCCCTAAACACAGAGATTCATTTTTATATATTTTACGGACATGTATTTTGGACTGTTACTGTTTGGATGTGTTTAGATTAAAGCCTCTCCTGTGATATTACAGAAACAGAATTAGCGCTGTGATTGTGTTGTTATGGGATATGAGGCCTGTTTGCTAAATATATGTTTTACGCACAACTGCAGTTAACCTTTGACCCACAGTTCATCATTTTTACGCATTGATACGATTAAACAAAAATTAGACATTTCCATGTGAACACTTATAAAGTACTTAAATGAACGATTCATTCGACTTAATTTTTAAGAACTGGGATGAAGAGTGTGCTTTTACACTTTAAGAACTACAACAACATGATATAATTATATGGCAAATCATTTATAGCATCTGGCTTTTTCATAAAACTGGAACACTCTAGTGTGAGAGCGTTCGCGCATATTATGATTTTGTATTTACATTTAAAAAGCTGCACCATCAGGCCGGCTCGAAATCGGCACGTGATCGCAGCTGCAGCACAATAACATCTCAAACACTGCCGCACCCTGCGTGAAAAGAACATCGCTAAGCCTCCATCAATGAATACTAGTAATACTATACTAGTCGTGCGTAAAACCAGGCCAAGACGTGCGTGAATGGCGTATAGATATTTGAGAAACGGGTCTCGTGTCCAACATTGACACAATCACTGCACTAATTTGGACGTTTACGCCTCCAAGAAACACCAATTGCCAGAGTTTTATGCACAGATGTTAATGGATAACCTCAGTCTTATTTATGGTTGTTTGGATTCACGCGAGTCCTCAACGACTCTTAATACATAAGGTTTAACTCTGAACAAAAGCAGAAGGACTTTCCGTAAACATTGTGTTTCATTTCAATATACTTTAAGGAAATAAAACCTGAACTTTAGTTCTAAACGAAAAGAGTGGTTTTACACTTTGAGAACTACAAACAAACTTTTGTAATGAGGCTGTAGTGTTTGGGTGAAATGCATCCATTTCATTTTGTATTTAAATATTAAAAATCTGCACCAAGACAATATACGCGACTGCAGCTGCAGAAAAATATCCTCTCCAGGACTCCAGCACCCAGGATGAGTAGAACCTGGACCGGCCTCCTCGACTGGGTTTATGTAAGCTGTGCGTAAATCTATGGCATTTAGTGCGTAAAAGAAAGCAACCAGGCCTCATAGCCCACAATAACACAGTCGAAGCCCTAATTTAAACACTTGCTTCTCCATGACGTCATATTTTTTGGTACATATATTAATGGATATCCCCGGTTATAGTCCCCTATATTAAGGATTCGTGGGAATCATCAAAAACTCAGCACTGATAGGATTTAACGCTGGACAAATATTTTTTTTAAATGTTCATTAACATGGTGATTTATTTAAATATATTTTTAGCTCTTTGGGTCTGTGGGAAGAGTAGGCTACTATAGGAACTACAGCACATTCGATAATTGTCCAAACATCTCCCTGGAAAAAATATAACAACACTCTAATGTGAGAATGTGCACACATCATTATATTTACGTCCAAAAAGCTGCACCACCACGAGCTCGTCACGTGATCGCAGCTGCAGCAGAATGACTCACGCAGTAACCCGCATGTTGCATGTCGGTGTCTCCCCCTCTCCCAGACTCCAGCACCCTGGATGAGAAGAACCCGGACCAGCCCAAGCAGCGTAAAAAGCGCTCCAGGGCCGCCTTCTCTCACGCGCAGGTCTTCGAGCTGGAGCGTCGCTTCAACCACCAGCGGTACCTGTCCGGGCCGGAGCGGGCGGACCTGGCGGCCTCCCTGAAGCTCACAGAGACTCAGGTCAAGATCTGGTTCCAGAACCGCCGCTACAAGACGAAACGCCGCCAGATGGCTGCAGACCTGATGGCCTCCACCCCCGCTGCGAAGAAGGTGGCGGTGAAGGTTTTGGTGCGGGACGACCAGAGACAGTACAACCCAGGGGAGATCCTCCGGCCGCCGCTGCTCTCCCTGCAGCCCTCCTACTATTACCCCTACGCCTACTGCCTCCCCGCGTGGACACTCTCCGCGTGTGCGGGGAATCAGTGATGACTATTTATTCATTTTTGTCTTATTTTTCGCTCCCAGGAAAGACAGTTTTCTGACAAGAGGAAGGATTCAGCATCTCTGATTGAACCTTTGGGAGATCGATTTCACCCAGACCCTCGGGACTCTTCTCCTGTCATGTAGTCAGCAGGAAGAAGACATGCCTCACCATTTAAGCCATAAGATCATAGCTGAGCAGGGAGAATGGAGCTCCTCATGAAGTATCAGTATATTAACTGATTTACAAAAAAAAGTATTCTTCTCTAACTTGGGAGCCCCCGAAGGACCTCTGAAGCCCCCACTTTGGGACCTGGAGGCCTGAATAGACTGTCACCTTATATATGATGGTTTATATTTTACATGCGCCTCCCTACCTCTTGGAAAAAAAAGGCATATTCCATATAAATGTCTCAGTTACAGGTTGTATTTTTTTTTTCTTGCTGTGTTTGTAAAGGTAAGATGTTTCAGCACTTTTGAGCATATATATATATATATATATATATTATTTCAATGTAATGACGCATTGTAGTGTGAGTGGGAGTGACAAGAGGAGAGGCGCTTGTTTTGATGTTTTGTTGTGTGCGCCTGTAACAGGAAGCAGGCTCAGACAGACCAACCAATTCAAAAAAAATGTACATGTTATTTGTGTTAAAATGACAAAACACATTAAAAGGTATCAGGCATTACCAAAACCTGGAGGCAATTTTATTCAAATCCTTTTCATTTCATTTCATATTGGCGCAGAGATTTCTCCTAGTGGATTTTACGCATTCAAGAATGAACTGGAAATTTCTGAATATTTTGATTTAACTTTCATTTTGCATTAACTTAGTGACTGGCAAGGGGGGGAAACATAAAATAAGGCTACACATCTTCCTAAATATGAATTTTTCAAGACTTGCTTGTTAGGATAGACGCATTGGAGCGCTATGGTTGCGTGCGCTCCTCCTTTTATGACCAGTTTAAAGTAGAATAAATTAAAATATGCCAACATATCAGACATTAATAAATTCGGATTATTTTAATCTACCTATTCCCTCCATCAGACTCGTTTTTTTTTTTTTTTTACAGATTTTCTTTGGGCATCAGAAACAAATAAAACCCTAATAAAACAGATTGCGCACTGAGCTCCATGTCTCCTGCGCACCCTAGAAAACGCGTCTCCGTGCAGAGCTGGCATTATTATGCTCGCGCTAAGGGTGACACCTGAGCTGCTATGACATCTTCCTAAAAACACCTGTCAAGCAATGATGAATAGCTCCGTGATTCCTGGACAGGGTAAACTGACAGCTACATTTAGGGCTGCATGTCAACACGAGGAGAGGAGTATTCCGGGGTTAAGGAGGCCCCTGTCACTGCGGCAGGAGAACACACACTGCGTCAGAGCCTTTTATTCCCAATGCTGGGAGTCTGTCTCGTAGTTTTTAGGTCTTGCAGTGGAACTGAAGTAATACAGGAGAAGATTTAGGTGTTATTGTGTCTCTGGTGTAAGTCGGGGTCAGGAGGAGGGAGCTGTGGTGCGTCAGACATCCATCTCTGGCCTCCTCCAGACGGATGCTGCTGATTTAAAGGTACTATTACTGATATCAACAATGTGGGTGATGCAGAAAAAAAAGATGTCCAAGAACTCATTATTATCAGCGGATGCTGCGCTTTTACGCACGAACCCACGCGCCGTGGCCTTTTTCTTTTGTTTGGGTGCGCATGCAGGGGTTTTGGTTGATCCATATTTTGGTTCCAGCAGCCCAATGGCGCCTATATAAGATCTGATCTCCTTGATGCAGGTATATGAACCACTTGTGGCCATCTCCATCTGCTCCGACGCTCCTCATTGGCTGCTCTGGGTTTCTATTAAAGGGATTCGGAGGACCGGAGGGGACCGTCCCACATTGGCGCCTCTCCAGCCTGCATATGGAGACATCTGATATAGAGGGACATATCGCGGCTGATTTCTCTTTCATCCTGCGACGATGAAATGAAAACACCCACATCATCCATGTGCAGGAATCCTTTTCTTTTATTTGCTTTTCAAAAGGTACCTCCCGCGCGTGGGAATTTCTGCTTTAATTCAATTATGACTTCAAACCCAGGGTTTTCTCAGAAATTATTTTAATCTAGAGGGAAAAAATCCCCGTATAGGTAGAATATTATATAAATTGGAGCATAAATAGGTTTGTGCACAAGTAATCCATTACTCCTCCACATTAAGTCGTTTTAGGTTGTTTTTTCTGCAGCAAAATGGGGGATTTTTTTTGGAATTCTATTGGTGTAATTATTGATTTTTCACAGGAATTCTGTTAATCCTCATAGGATATCCAATTATTTCTTATTTTACTTTTAATTTCTGTTACATTTCAAACGTTGATGTATTCTGGCTTTAACTGAACGGGTTTTAATGGTAACATCAAATAAAACTTTCTCTTTGCTTTAATTATAATTAATACTTTATAAAATCTCCTTCGTTGCACCAGATGATAGAAAATGCAGATATTTGACGGCTTTACAGGGAATAATGATGGCGTAAATAACTAAACTGAACGTTATTTATAATTCTAAATCAAAAACATATGCTGGTTAAGGTGCAGGTAATGCGGATTGCGGGGTTTTTTTGCGCCTTTTTCTGGCCCAGCGACCCCAGAATGAGTTTTAATTGAAAAATTCTTCCATTAACCTGTTGACAAAACACCTTATTTACCAATTTACTGCCTAATTACTCCGGAAAAAAATGTTTTTATCAAAAGTTTCATTTTTTCCTTCGACTGTTTCTGAATTGACTTTTTCTTTTATAATTATGGTAATAATCCCTTAATTTCACACGTCATGAATCGATATTACACTGAAAAAAAATTAGAATACAATTATCAGTGTAGAGAATATAATATTAATTGTCACATATTGCCTCAAAAGCAAACATATTCTTTACTCAATATAAGCTGATATTGAGCATATTCAGCTGAACAAAATAATATGGCAAATTTAGAAGTGTTGAATATTTACTGTAAAGTAAAAGTGAAAAAGTACAAACTCTGACATGCAGACAAAACAAGAAAGTTTTCTAGGTCTTTTCTACTAAACTTCATGTAATATTAATATAAGATTAGGGTCTTTAAGTCATCTTCAGTTATTGACATTAACAGGTAAAGAATGTACAAAGCATAGATTAAACATTATGTAGAGAAATAAGTAAACAGTTCCCTGTTAGTTTCTTTCGCCATCAAGTTTTTATCTTTCCTACTTTGTCCTTTTTTTTAACTTTGAAATCAGTCTCACCGTCAGGAAAGCAGGCATTTGTGCAAAAATGAGAAGGAACCACGAAAGTAACGAGCCTCTTGTAAATGAAAATGTAAAAAGTTTGGATTGAAAAGTTCAGATATTTGTGTTAAAATGTTGGGAATAAATATAAAAAGTTGGCAAGTATTTGTACTTATCCCCCCTCATCTTATAGGTTTTCAAAAACCGCTCAGTCTCGATTATGATACATCAATAAATATCTTAACAGGCCAGAAATATAAAATATGCATAAATTCCTATAGCATTTTCATGTGTTTTAGAATATTTTGCACCAATATTCAAAATATTTGAATCTTTCCAATGGTACATGTTGGAATGTGCTTTTTTCCCTCAGTCAGCATCTTTCCACACTGTAGAAAATGTGTGAAAAGTGGTCAAATGGCAAAAATAAAATAAAAATAAAATTTGAATTCCACATGACTAAATATCTAAATACACCGACAAACCAAGAAACAGTATAACTCACATTTTAAAATCAGAATAGATGGGAAACACAATATTTTACAGTGAAAATATTTATGAGATTACCGAGGGAATACAGTATTGAATAAGTAAATACCGTGAAAGTCGAATCATTCCGTCACGTTAATTCACACGATAAAATACTTTGACCGTTCCACAGAACATACCGTCAATTCTACAGAATCAAAGTCTTAAAATACGACATGTATTTGTTAAATACTGTCGATTTTAAAGTACAAATATATGTCCGGATACACAAATAACTTTCCTCATGACTTAATATTCTATAAGCCAATGAAAACAGAACTGGATGATGATGCGTTTCTGACGGAAAGTCAAATGTTTGTTGGTTGTTGCGACTGTTTTTTACCGTTTTTTTTCTTTAAGGCGAACTATTAAGTTGGGGTACGATATATCAGTTCTTTAAAAAAGTAATTTACAAAGAAACAGTGCGGAACCGCGGGGTTCACGCAGTTGTGCCTCAAAAACCGTCTTCTACTTTGCCTTAGTTATTTGTAAGAAAATATTTTTACTGTAAATTACATAGGACTTTTTTTGTTTGTTTTTGTTTACAGTCCCAACAGTTATGATCAATGGGCTTATTTTCAGAAATGCATTTCATTAATAACCAAAAAAAAGCAGATGGTCACTTGGAATTTTACTGTAAACATGGTCGCCAAAGACTGTACACTGTAAAAAACAACAACAACAACAGAAAACCAGCTCAGTGTAATTTACAGCACAATACTGTTATTATACGTTACTATAAAAAAAAATGTGGTGGTTATAGAGGACATAACAGTGTGTTTTCTCTGTGGATCATACATTTCACAGTTGAGACCTGCTGTTGACAGTAAACTATTGTAGAAACAGATACAAAGTAAACCTATTTACAGTAATAATAAAATATTCTAGCAGCCACATCAAAAACACTTTGTTTTTTTCAACAAATGCATAATTCTAGTGATGTTTTTAAGGCCCATAGGAGAAAGTAGGGGTCAGAGTAGACCCACAAACACACATTAAATGCAATGTCAATAAATTACCGTATATTCAGACATACGGTATAGTTTTAAAATTATAGTTTTATAGCTTTAAATTATACTTTTTTTTTTTTAACAAATCTATACCCAACCTTTAACATTTTGGGTCTATAGAAAGGAAGGTATAGAAATGAAGGTCATTTATTGATTTAAATGACAGAAGAATACTGCAAGTTTTACAGTAATTACTTGTGACATTATCGTATTTTGCCATTCCTTTTACCAAATGTTTATAATTTCACAGTATAATTGTGCATTTTCCACATATTAAGACAGTAAAACTGTAAAATATGACGTGTTTTTGATTAGAAGTAATTGCAGGCCTACTATTGTGCTATACTATTCTATAATGGTCTTTTGCTGTTGCTATTTGACAGATTTTTACTGTAAATTCTGCAAACATTTTATTTTTACATTGAAGGCTATCCCTTAAATAATCGTTGTTGATTAATTTTCTGAGTTTCGGTGCCTTTTCCTGGAATAAATGACTCTCCTATGGACACGATTTATGACAGGGTGATTCTGACTTCCGGTACTGTATCGATTCTGATGAAGGATCTGCCGTTATTCTTCATTTCTACCACAGATGAAACACACTCAGAGGAGAAAATGAAGAAAAAAACGGTGAAATGAAAAGTTTTTTCTCCCAGCTGCCGTCTCTCAGCAGCTTCATAATGTCTGCCCTGAAAACAATTAGACTCCCTCCATCGCCTTCTGCTGGGAAGCTGTCAATCACACCCCCATAAGCATTCTGGGATAGACTGACCTGACAGTCAATGCCACCTGCTTCAAAGTGGCCCAGGTGCAAATTCCTCTCCATCCCTCATGTTACAGCCTCCTTCACTGAAAGGCCGGCGTGAAAGACAGCCTCTGGCTCGGAGCTGGCATTCTTGGGAAATATTACAAAACACGATGAAGTGAATCAGAGACAAAAAGACCCAAACATCACACCATGATGGAGAAATTACTTCATGCAGGGTGAAGCTTCTTTTTTTCTTGTGTGCTTAGCATAAATAGAGTGCGATTATAAGTTGCTCAACAGCTCAGAGTTTAGGAGAAGGTTGCGCAACGAGACACTTTTCCTGGAAATGACTTCATGTTGAGTTCTGCAGCTCTTTAAGGTAAATCTGCAGAAAGTTCCCTTTCTGCTCTAAATCTCAGAGATTCCTCAATTTGCTTTAACACTCAAAAAATCTCTTTTTTTGTGAACTTTTGTGAATCCTGAAATGTATTTTCACATGATTAAATGGTTGCCCTTCAATATTGGGCAATTAAGTTAGTTTAACTCAATGTGGTTTGGTGAATATTTCTACTAGGGTTAATTAAATTGAATTGGCATAGGTCCAATTTTTTTTTAGTTATTTGGAATATGTCCAACGTTATTTATTTGTTTTGGTTTGAATATTTTTGCAGTGGTTAGATTACTCAACTGAATGGAGTTAATGCGACCCAAATAAATGAAGTTGGTCCAACAAAATCTGTTTGTGCCAAAAGAAAACCATTTAATCCTGCTGATATACTATCAATTTTTTTAATTCATTTAAAAAGAACCCGTTGAGTGAAAACAACAAAAGTTTTTTTTCGTGTTTATCTAACAAGTATGACGTTTTTCTCACACGAAATATGTTTTACCTTTAAGTAAAGGTGACAAACAGTCAATTTTCATGTTTTTGAGTGAAAGTTGCCGAAACAAAGATGAAATCTTTTGTTTTTAATCCCTTTAAGGAACCGTTATGACACGAGATTCACAAAACGTTGAGTTTATTTACAACTTTATCCTTGACTTTCACCTCATAAAGTCCTTACATTCTAATTTTCAGCTTGTTTTTTTTTTTTTTTCAATTTAACAATTCTAATGCTTTAATAAAATGACCTTAAAGTGACATTAAAGCAGCTCTAACAACATATTTGCAATAAACTGATCAGAGCAAATGTTGCGAAACTCAATCAGAAAAGCTACAATCTAGTTATATGTTGTGAAACCGCAAATGAAAAACAATCAGAATCATTAGTCCTAATTATATATACATCAATGTGACGTTACACATCTCTCTGATGTTTTAGAAATGTGCTGATTGTGCTCTTTCTTATATCCCACATATTATTCCTTTAAGGAAAAGTGGGTCTGGTTTCTACGGGTTGATAAAAAAGTTGTTAAAGAACTAATTTCCTACTCCCACATGGATTAAAGAAGAAGTAAAACTCTCGTTTCAGGCGGACATTTTAACTATATTTCATGCATGACGCATTATTCTTTATATGCCTTTTATCTGAGTGGGATTAGAATTTATTTGTCCGTTTATATGAAGGGCTGAAACTCGAACTGAACGATCATAAGTTCCAAATTCACCACAGGGACGGTTTAAAAATGTTCTGTTCTGCCGCTTTATCCCCGCGCGGAGTTGCAGTTTGCCAATAATGGTCATTTTGGTGAATGCATCAACGTGTTATAGAGCAATAATATTCTCCAGCCGTGAAGTTCGGCTCTGACTGAGGTTGTGTGAAAAAAAAAAAAGAAGAAAAAAAAAGAAATAAGCCGGGTTCTGTTGGTCTATGAACAGAATGTCATTCAGGTGAACCTAAATAATCATCATCAGAACCCTAGAGACACTTTGACATAAAGCCTGTGTGTGTGTGTGTGTGTGTGTGCACACACTGTATGTGGTATAAACTACACCTGGTTCAGAACTCAGCTGCCTGTATCCACCTCCTATGAACCTGTCACTCCCGTCCTTCAGCAGCTACACTGGCTTCCTGTTAAATTATGCATTGATCTCAACGTTCTGCTTCCTGCATTAAAGATTCTTCACAAGCTGGCACCTCCATACCCCTCAGAACCTCATCCATCACTCTCACTGCACCTCCTGCCCGACTGACCACCACGGAGTTTGGAGCCTTCAGCCGTGCTGCCCCTCGCCTCTGTGCCTTCAAATCCCGCCTTAACCCTTTCATTTCCTGCTCAACTGTTTGGTTGAGCTGATTTTCAGTCAATATTTCTTATTGGAAGATGTGTCTGAACCGGTTGGTGGCAGATTGAATATGTTGAAGAGTAGGGGGTCGAGGATGGAGCCCTGAGGGACACCAAAGGTCGAAGCGGCCAATGAGGTGAAGGCATTAACCGCAATGTTTGTATTTCAAAGGCGTCCTTGATTTCCTGGAAAGGTGTCGATGAGTAAAAAGTGTTATTATTGTATGTTCTTGTGTAGGTTAGGGTTAGAGCAAGGCAGTGAGATGATATTGATATTGATAAATATTGCTCCGTTTTTCCATCAGTCGTGCATGAAAGGGTTAATTCAGTGCGGGTGATTCCACGGTCTGGGCATGCATCATACTGAAATGGATTTCTTCCTCCTTATACTTGTAAATGGGATCAGCAGAATGTTAGAATTGTTTCTTGCAGTCCACTACTACTACTGCCAACTCATAATAAACTCATCGATACAGTCACATGAATCCTCTCAGACAGTATCGTCATTATAAATAATTCACTTTCAGCCGTTTTATGGATCACATGAAATCTTACCGTCTATAGTTTCCTCTGAGGGAATAATCCGGAATCATTGTTACTGAAGATGGTGTGTGTGATCCTCGTCACTCTTCATGTAGCTGCCACTGCTGAGAAAAGGTTGTCCACTGGTTTTCAAAGTGGGGTCCAGCAAAACTGTCAGATTCTGTATTCAAACAGATTCTCTATTAGAGGAACAGGAGGTCATTTTATCACCAGCGTGGTTTTTGTTTGTTCACAGGATAACACAAATACTACTTGATGGATTTTCAAACTGGGTGGGAGCGTTGGGCAAATGGCTGCAGAACCCTTTACTTTGGAGTAGATTCTGTTAAGGGGGCTGATCCATTTGTTTTAAAGTTTCTTTAACATTTTGAGATAGGGCTCGTTTCACCTCGTCCATCTCCTATGTTGAATTTGCAGCCAAAGTCGCTGGCGTTGTTCCGGTCAAGTAATCCAAATCATGACAACGTTTATTTCTGCTATCTCCTTTCATCATCAACCATGACTAAGTAAAAACAATTGCTGTTTCGGTTTGGGCATTTTTAAACTTCTGTGCCGTCTTGGGGTTCAAATTACACGTATTTGAGGAGCTCGGGTGTTCATTAATTCGCGTCATGGTTGCTGTAACGCATCTTTCACTGCAGATAACTACGTATTTTTCAGCCACAGGAAACCTCTATCACAACACTACTTACTTAAAATATTCCTATTCTTACACAGAGAATGCTACATAGTTACATACCGATGGATGTTAGTTTAATTTGAGATGCAGCTTTAATTATGTGATCTTTTACTAAGGGGTGAGGGCTCAAGTAATACAGGTGATTGATCACCCTATGTGATTGAAAACTCTGATTTACTTTATCAATTTTATAGTCATCATTGTCACATTCATGGTTGTAAATGTACGGGTAGGAAACAATATTTTCTATGTGTTTTCTATGTTTTCTATGTGTTTAGATAAATGATTTGCTTAGTATGAAACAAAGACAACAAAAACTTCTAGTCATTGAGAGAAAGTTTTTATTCGGTCTTTATCCGCAATACTTAAACGTTTCTTTTAAAGCCTTCGTACTTTCTTTATACCGACATTTAACATGACCATTGATGAACAATAACGTTCATTATTTATTTATTTAAACAAAGAAGATCAAGGTACAAGTAGTACTCCAATTTGACCTTTGTAGCCATGGCAACAACTCCGCGTCACATACGTCACACAAGGACTATACCATCGTGATAGGGATTCTATTTGGAACTTTTCCTGTGTCGGCTAAGGAATTTGTTGTAAATTTGAATACAGTTCCTAAAATATATTCCCTAATTATAGAATAGTTTTACGTGAATGTTAATCCAGATTTGAAGAAAATTCAGTGTGTGTTGAGGAACGCTGTGAGTGGAACATCCCGTGCGGTGCAGTATTGTTATGCTGCATTCATGAAACATCGGAAAGCAGGTAAAACAATTTCTACTCGGACAAAATGATTTGAACGCATGGTACTCATGGGCTTTCTGTTAGAAAACGTTTATTATAGTTTTATTTACATTAATAGATAATTTACTCCTTTTTTCATATTTTTGTATTGTTATTATACCCGCGAAAATGCAAGAGTCAAATTTTTGCAATTATGAACCGCAATAAATTTGTGTTATCCCTCTAGGCTGCTCGATGCTTATGTATATGAACATTAACTGCTATTGTTCAGATGAATCATCAATATTTTTATATTATTCAATGACCTCCTCATATGAACGCTTGTTTTCAGATGTTGCATTTAGAATGAACGACTTTACTGATGCTGTGAACGCAGCACCAGGAGAGTCAAAATGGCGACTTCTCTTCTACTCCTCCACTGCTGTTTAATCCACCTGTGATAATCTTGATACCTAAATATAGCTGCCTGTGGATATTTCCTAAAGTCTCGGTTTTCCAAATTCACGAAGTCAGGCCACATTTTGAGGTGATGTCGGACTCGGACGAGGACAGCCAGGACAGGCAGCTGAAAATAGTAGTGATTGGAGACGGAGCTTGTGGTAAGGTGAGACCATTACAAAGACACTCGTGGATTTCATAACACTCAACGTTTAGTGATGGAGAAGGATTTCAACCGTCAACCTGCTGTTTACATCCTGACGCTGCAGCCTGGTGTCCATGGCGACCGACGCTAACCTAGCTACAGTGGCTATGAGCTAGCATAAATCACAGCTAGGCTAAGTAATAAACTATATAACAGGATTATAACATAGTTGATACATTACATTATACACTAAAGTGTTCAATAATTGCTTCCAAAATAACTTATAGTAGAGGATAAATGAGTGTTAGAGAAAATATGACAAAAAATAATTCAAAACATTACCCAAATTAAAAGTGTGTGAAAATGAATTCAAATTGAATCCTCCTCTAGGAGCAACCAAACTCTTCTAATAACTGCAGATAAGTTTCATTCATCTCTGTAGGGGGGATTTTGAACCACTCTTCTTTGCAGAACACATTGAAGGTTTGAGAGCATGAACGGATCTTTTCAGGTCCCACCACAGCATCTCAATGGAGCTCACGTCCAGACTTTTGACGAGACCACTTTAAAACTGGAATTTTGTTCAGAGGAGGATTTACTTTTCTGCTCTGGATCATTGTCTCGCTACATGAGCTTCAACTGGCAGACTGATGACCTGACATGCACCTTCAGCATTACCTGATAGAGAGCAGTATTCAGGTTTCTCCCATTAATGCAATGGAAGTCGTCCTGGTCCTGAAACAGCAAAGCATTGAAACAAAATTCTATCCATGCCTGAACGTATGTCTGATGTTCTTTTGGATTAATATCTTGTTTCTTTTACACCAAATGTAACGGTACCCCTATTCTTCAAACAGTTCAACTTTTTGAAGAAAAATCTGAACTGATGAGAGAATCCTCTCTTATTTCTTTTGTGATGACGATTTTTCCCTGTGTGTTCGGAATAGCAACATTTTCCATAATTTGTGGACATTTGTGAACGTTCAACAAACACGCAAACGGCTCTGGGCAAAGATTTATGGATATTGTCCAGTTGATTTCTGCCAACACAAAACTAAGGAGAGACTGAAACTATAGAAAAACTGAGACTGAAAAGGAAGTTAAGTAAAACGATACAGAAATCGAGTTCCTATTAAGTGATGTTTAATTATTCTTCACCACAAACACCATCAACCAACGGCCGATCACAGTTTTTAATAAAGTCTGACCGGCCACTAACGATTTTTTCTTTGTGTTTAATATTTAAAAGTCATAATAAGTAACTTCTTTTAAGTGCTCTTATTTTTGAAGGATTGCCGTGGAAGTAATAATGCTGGTCGACATTGTTGTACATTGTACGTATATATATATTCTGATTTGTTGAAATTAATGTACTGTCCGTCCTCCCCACCGTGCGTTTCTTAACCCAATTGTGTGACATTTCGAAGTTTAAAATATTGTAATGTTCAGTCCATTATATGTTATATTTTGGCTTTGTTCAGGGACTTCAGGCCTCGTAGCTGGCTCTGAGCTCCCGCTAGCTTTAGCCTCTCTTCTAATGTTAGCTTTTACGCTTTCGGGGTCGTTCGCCGGAGCTCCTTTTGTCCTTAAGTTTTCAAACCATAGATGACCGTATTGAAACAAGCATTCAGTAAGCTTCTTGCTGGTTCTGAGCTTCCGCTAACTTTAGCCGCTCCGCTGCCTCGAGTATCTTAACTTACTATGTTCCACGGGGTGATTAAATGTGAAATGCGTGATTAAATTCGTTGTGACGAAAGTTTTCGGGGTTGTTCCTCAACAGCTTATTGTCCTTACTGGTGTAAGAAATTGAAAGCTTTGTGTTTTTCTGGTTTACTTGTGAGATGTTTGGAGACCTTCGAGCTCATGCTTGGTGTACGTTTAAGGCGCATGCGTGCAACCGCTACGTAGCCAGCCTCCGGTGTCTCGGAGAGCAGATTGACGATTTCATCAAACTTGGCCTCCTACGCCTCTAGTTGAAATTATACCAAAAAAATACACGTGAAAATAAACCCAGAATTAGAACAGAACTAAATTACATACCACTTTAGCCTGCTATTGGACTAAGAAAGGATTTCTTGACTTAATTACTTGGCTTGAGACTTTATGAAAAAGGTAGAGAGAGACTGCCATGAGGTCATGAGATGGCATTTATAGGTCCCATGTGTTCTCCACAGGAAATAGACGATAGGAAAGGAACTATAAAGAAACTGAGAATATATGAAAAATTCAAATATGGAGAAATTGAAACTACAGGGAAACTGAGACTATACCAAAAATGAAAACGAAACTACAAAAAAAATAAACTATAGAGAAACTGAAACTAAAAAAAAAATTGAAATTATAGAGAAACAGACTGTAGAGAATATTAAACTATAGAGACACTGAAACTATACAGAAACTGATTTTATGGGAAATATGAAACTACTCATAGAGAAATTGTGACTATATCAACAAAGAAAAATGTTGAGAAATTGAAACTATAGAGAAACTGAAACTACAGAGAAACTAAGACTGTAGGAGAAATGAAACTATAAAGAAAAACTGAGGTTATATGACAAATGAAAATACAGAGAAACAAACTATGGAACAACTGAGACTACAGAGAAACTGAAGCCATATATAAGTCCATTCCTTGAGGTAAACTGACTCAGGTGTGTCTCTGTAGGATCTTTTCCAATTTGTCAGACACTTAATAACAATATAAGTCTGTAAGTGGTGAAAACAAGTGGTTTATGTTTTTATTAATTATTCCACCATAGGATTACATTGTATGTCATTCAACAGGCTCCAACTCAAGTTGAAGCCTACCTTTGGTGGTCACCACCGGTGCAAACATGCTTCCATTATACTAATATATTATAGTTACATGATAGTTTTATCATTTTGTTTAAGCCGAGAAATACATGCTGCTATGACGATCTGACCTCAATAATGTAGTTAATTAACCCTTTAGTGTCCTCACCAAGTAAAAAAACAACTTGTTTGTATTTTTTATTTCTTTGGGGCATCTTAGACTGTCTGATTTTTTAAAAAAAATGAAGAAACGTTTGGTCAAGTACGTTTTTAAAAAGAAAACTATTAAATAATTTCATAATAAATTTTTGTATTTCATGGAAAATAGGCAATTTAACTTAGATCAGCTCAAACTTTTGGAAAAGTATGTTTTTACTGAAGCATTAAACACTTATTAGACTTCTGTTTGGTTACACAAGTTCCATAATTCTGTTTAGTAAGTACGCTAAGTTCTTTAATATGCCAAAAAAAACAAAAATACCCCACATACCAGATGCTTCTTATTGAATTGGAATTTCTGAACAGCCAAGGTAGATGCCTCCTAGTCGATGGCCCCTTCGGTGTAGCCCAGGGCTCTATTCTTGGCCCCTTACTCTTTAGCATACACATACCGGCGCTGGTCATTATATAAAACAGGCTCAGTCACATTTTTTAAATAGAAATAGAGACTTAAACTGAGCTCAACCAAACAGTTGAGCAGGACATTAAAGGTTTACAATAAGTATCCCACTCATTTCCCTCTCACAGTTTGATTATGTATTTCTAAAGAGGGATTACGTCTTTTTTAAAGATCCTCTTGCTTTTCCCCTCAATCTATTTTCAAAGAGGAAGTATTTGGCTTTTTCCAAAGGTTCTAAAATATTAAGTAGTGATAGTAATAATATTGAGATACTTAACATGAATTCTGGATAAAATGTAATTTACTTCAAGAAATTGAGGAATCCCGCTGCCTTTAAAAGATCAAGTAATGTGGGTTTAAATTTCCTGAATAGTTATTTGTATACAAAATGCCAAATTTAGCTGTGGAATTACCAGTTTAAGTATAAATTTAAATCAAAGCAAACGAAAAAGGCAGGTATATAAATTAATTTCATTTTTATCCCGTTTCAATTTAGAACTCCATATGAAAATACAACTTCAAAACTATAAGCGATAGGTTAGAAACCCCTAAGTAAAATTTTGTGTCTGTTGTCGTCGTGGTAACGATGATGTCATTGACTTCATGCACCTCTTCAACAACGTCAGCCACTATGATTCCAGCTGTTACTGGATTACAGTATAATTAAAACTGAATTTATTAGAATAGGTTTATTGTACCAGCATCATTTGCATAGTAACCGCTGCTGAGGCTCATGGGTACTGTAGTACCTGGTGCCCTTAGGAAAAACCAGTACCAAATCCACACATCCAACATGTGGATTTACTTTACGCCAATTTAACGTACTATTATTATTTACATATCATTACACTTATACACACATTGAATACGTCTACAATTATTAGAATATATTTATATGTTATAGCAATGCAATCAAGCTTCAATCATTTATTAATTGAAATATTTATTTGATATGAAATCTGTAGTTATTAATAGAAATTTAAATCACAAATATGAAAATGTCATATTTGCAAAAATCCCTCACAATTTTGAACAATCTATATATTGAATTATTGTTAATTATGGTAATTTTTTACATACATTAATTAATGAATTAAGGAGGACATAATGCAGTGTAAATATTATCTCAATGATTTTTCCTCTGTTATTTTTTTATTTTATTGTTTTTTCAGCTAATTTTACAGAGTTTATGAAAACCATTAAAAAGAAACAGAAAACAGCTGTAAAAATTCCATTGCGTTTCTTTTAATTTGTTACATCTTTACCCGTTTAAGGCCTGAATCAGTCGGTGTGTCTATTAAAATAAGTAAAAAGAGGAAAAAACAATCTTTTCCCGGTTATATGCAGCAAAGCGCCGAGATCGCCGTGACGATTCGCCTCTTTTTAAAAAAAAAAAAGAAATGTTTTCTCACTGCATTTCAACCCTTGCCAGAATGAAGGAGTGTAAACGTAAGGCAGAGATGTCAAGTGCTTTTCAGCCACACGCTCCCTTTCGTAACTAATCTCTCCTTCCTCGGGGAGAAAGAAAATGAATGTAGCAGTAATGGTGCGACCAATGAGAAAATGAATGTTCTCATTCTGGAAAGTCGACATTTTCTTTTGGGGGGGTGAGGAGGTGGAGGAGGAGGAGGAGGAGGAGGAGGAGGAGGAGGAGGAGGAGGAGGGAGGGAACACACACACAACTCAGTTCCCAGTAGATACGCTACATTAATAACCCTCCTCACGCTGCTGCCAGGTGTCAGCTCGTCACTGTCTGAATGACTTACCTGCTTGTCTGTTTTGGGGAGGGGGAAAAGAAAAACGGAGCCCTGCCCCCCATTTTGAGCAGGAACCCCCCCTCCCTCTGACTGACATCTTGAATGCTGTTTCCTCCCTTATTAATGTCAATTTGCTGAGCAAATTGCAATCGGATCAGTTTTTCTTGGACTGCGTTTGGGGCGATATTTTTGCTTGTGGTCGGTTGTCCATTCAGAAGTATCGGGAGATGTGGGAAGGCCTGTCCACCTGAGCAAGATGTTTTTGAAATATGGACTCTCACATTTAGCACGGCTCTTTAGGTGCCCAGCTCACACACAGGTCTATTTTTCATCCGGAGCTATACGGCACTCTGAATAATTGCCGTTCTCCTGCCCGCCGGGTAAAAATGAGCGGGTCCAGCCCGTTAATGGATCCGAGCCATGTTAAGTAAACTCTTCTCCTGAATACCACCTCATTCCATCTCCCTTACACTCCAAAAGTAATATAAAGCCTCGAACAACAATAACAAAAAAAGAAAAAGAAAATCAATGGTATAGCTGGCATGAATGTTTTTGAGTTATCGCAACTTTAAAAGAAATTTTATCCATCCAGGAAGTTGCAGCACTTGAGAGAAGAGAAGAAGAGCTTTCCTTCTAAAACTGTTAATTCAATTTTTTCAACTTACTTGATAATTACAATATGAAAAGGATAAACATTTGAGTACCACAGCACACCATAAAAGAAAAGAAAAAGGAGCGTCAAACAAAACAAAAATCAAATTTACGACAATATCTGCACAGCAAACCATTATAATTGTACAAAATGTACAATTGTATAAAAGTATTCGGATATATTAAATATCTTCCTCAGGGATACAAAAAGAGAAGAACACTCACTCAAAAGTAGGGCATTGTAAAAATATAGATTTATTGTCCTTGCTTGTATAATTCTATTGCAACTTTATAACGAATGCATGTCTCACCCCTTTAAGTTATTAACCTACTAAAATTAAGTAAACAACTCATTGTTTTATGTTCTTAAAGGTGCAGTGCATACAATTTAGGAGGTTCTCTTTAAATAATGTTTCGAATTATGCTTTTATTAGTGTGTAAGCACATGAAAATAATATTCATTTAAAAGCGTCTCTTAGAATTAGTCCCTTATATCGGCGGAGGGGGCGTGTTCTCTTTCATGCAGCAGAGGGGGCGTGTTCTCTTTCATGCAGCGGAGGGGGCGTGTTCTCTTTCATGCAGCGGAGGGGGCGTGTTCTCTTTCGTGCAGCGGAGGGGGCGTGTTCTCTTTCATGCACTCCGCCATGTTGTGCTGCCACGGTTGGACAGTAGCCTAGAATGGACAAACTGAGCGCCGGCTCTAGAGCGTGTGAAGTGGTAGAACGGAGATGAAGAAATTCTTTGCGCCTGTAAATCAGTGAAGTCAAAGCAGAGCAACGGATGAACCGTTTTTGGATAGCTACTTTCTGTTGCGAGAAGTTTGTTAACTTTATGGACCAAATTTTGAAATTAAAATGAAAGTGGTAACCAGCGGTGAAGTTCTGGATTTGAACCTGTACCGCACCTTAGCTCACTCCTCCCCGTCCATGCGTGGTGGTTAGAACCTACGGCGGCCATGAAGAGTCAAAATGACGTCTACGTAGTCCAGTAACTTGTAAAGTGATATAAAATTTGTGTATTTAACTGTTAACTCCATAAAACTATGTGTCAAAGTTTGATGTTTTATCTGTTGCGTCTTTTGGTAGGTTTTTATCGCTTGCGTTAGCTAGCTGCTTTTGTAAGCTCATTGAATTTAACGACGTCAATAATGTTTAATGGTAATCGTTCTCAGCGATTTCCTTTTGGGAAAGGCCACACCCATGTTTATCCGTGGTTTCTACCGTTGTCTCTAACAAATTTTGTCTTCGCTTCTCCACGTTAACCGTTTTTCGACGGCGAGGTTTCATGGTCTGTCGCTTGAAACCACTGCTTTGTGTTGTACAACATTCTAACTATAATCCACTTGTCACAAATCCTAAACGTCTCACGACACAAAATATCAAGCTAGCAACAAATTATGCATCAACTTCTTCTTCGTTGGTTTTTGGAGACGAAGTGAAAGCCCTGACTTGTTTGGTTTGTCCGATCCAGGCTACAGTACAAACATGGCAGCCTTCAAGAATGTGGCCCCGCCCCCAATGAATATATAAAAGACTCGTTTTACGCTAGCCTTAAAAAGGAAAAATTAGCTGATTATACACTAATAAAAACATAATCATGAATATATTATTTCATCTAATTAGAGAGACAGACCACAACATTTTACCTGCTGCACCTTTAAACGACACATTGTACGATGTTACTATAATTACCAACGTTATTTAGCTATACATAACTTATTAGAATAATTATTGAAACCCACAAAGTTATGTAAATCCACAGAATAGATTATCTACTGATTTTTTTGTTTTGTTTTTGGAGTTGTGTAAATCTCTTTCTGCATTTTTTTTATCATTATTTTTTTTTTTTTACAGTATTGCATCACACAGACACACTCAGCTTGCCATATTTTCTCCCCCCCCCCTTCTCTTCCAGTGTCTTGTTTCAGTATAACTTCCCCCATTTCCCGGCATCGGAATCACTGGTGACCCTGTGCTGTTCTCCGTTGGAGTGTCAGGATTACGCCAGCTTCTACATTTGCTGCTTAGTTCCAATTGTATGTTGGGAGGAGAAAAGAAAAAAAAAAAAAAAAAAAGGACTACATTAAGGGAGGAGAGCCAAGCTACTGGAATGCCAAGACAAATGGCCGACTACGCCAATGCGAGCATGTGGAATACATTTTTGCTGTCCGAGCTTGTTATTCCCGTGTTGTCAGGGATTGTTTGGGCTATTTAAACGGCTGATTTTCTCCTCGTCGCTTGACTCAGTCACCTCTAGTAAATTCTCAGTCGCTCTCCAGTCATCGACACGCTTTTACGGGCTGGAGAAAAAAAAAGAGGTTAGTGACCTTAGAGGGAATAAAAGTTGCTCCAGCCCCTCCGAGGAAATGTTGAACACGGAGTTCAGAATTACTCATGCAAATAGGATTTATCTCAATAAAAAAGAAGAAAGAAAAACAAACATGGGGTGAATATAGAGCTTTAAATTAACGGTGGCGATGACAAATCTCTGCCTTAAGGAGAAGAAGTGGAAGAACGTTTAGGTCGTTTCAAAGGAACTGGAATACATTTCCCCTGTTTTGTCCGAATTAACGCGATATTTTGATGAGATGAATCAAATTTCTGCACTCCTTTTCCGACTTCTCTCTCCTGATCTCCAAATCCAAAAGAGAAGGTGTTTTATATGCGAGAGCTGGATCTCATGAATGTTTAGTTTAATCCAGTTGTATTTTTTATCTTGGCTGGAGACACTGGGAGATACTGGTGTCTGGAAGTAAAACAGATGGTATTGTTATTAGTTTGTCGGCCTAAGGACTTTGTGGTTGTGCAGACGGAAAGCCCCACTCGGATCTGCTGGACGCCACATCGGGGATCACTTGAACCGATGAGGCGTACTTCACTGTTGTAAGAGCCCGAACACAATCTGGATACGCGTTGAAAATACAATTTGTCATTAATTTGGAGACTTTTAACTTCTTAGTTGAATGGATTACACATCCGTAGTTTCTCTATTTATACTGCATCGGCACTCTGGAGTCATTTATTGGACGTTCAGACTTATTTGAAACATTATTTGGCTAAAATAAAGCTTTTTTGAACAACGGAGGGAGATTAGGACACAGTTTCAAAACAAAGCTGAGTGGATTGAAAGAAAGAAAATCCCAAGTTTAAATTGTCAAACCCTCCCAAACCTCAAAAGATTCTACAACTTAGCAACGTTGCAACCGCAGTTTAATTCTGAATATTGTCTTCGCTCAACCTCAGCCTTTAATCCCAATTCTGATCAACATACAACGCAAGGATGAAGTAGTGTTTATGAATAAAACGTATCATTATTATTATTACCTCCTCATCGTTTCTTCATCTCTGTGTAGTGTAAATGAATAATAAATCCAGATATGATCAATATTTGTTCAGCTGTAAATAAGAAATGAAGTCATAATGAATTACGGGGGGAGGCGATGTCAGAAATCTTCAGCTCAGTCCAGTTCACCCGCTGAAATCAATTCGGCGAGCCATGGATGGCGGCTGGTTCTGGTGTTGTTGTTCCCCAGGAGAAGAGATGACTCTCGGCCCACGATCTCTGGAAACGTTTCATGAGTCTAATAAGTATGATCCTCCATTTGTCAAAACACAGAATCAACTTCAGACAAAAAAATCAATCTCCAGACGTCTGTACGAGCATGGCGGCTTTCTTTGACCCGCTGCACGGAGATAAAGAAGGACTTTTTCTAAACAAAATTTAAAAAAATAGATTTTTTTCAGCTGAAAGTACACAAAAAACAAAGTTCTGCATATTATATTACATCTACTCAAGGAAATACCCCTAATTATTCTTTTTAAAACGTGTGTTCTGATCCATCACAGCTGAGTTTAATTTAGTTTAATATATATAAAAGGAAATCACAAACAAGTAAAGGAGATCAAAATTCATACTGGAATAAAAATAAGCACAGAATATGTCTAAAAAAAATGAAATCAAAATAAGTCAAAACACAAATGTTATCTGTTTTTGAGCAGCGCTTTCTTAGAAAGAGATTATCATGGATGAGAAACCGGTGCTTACAGAAACACCGTTACCTGGTGGCAGATCGTGATTTCCCCCGATCCACACAAATGATGCATCGTCTTCATCACCCTTGCCGTCTAGGGGCCAGAGTGTCTTCCCAGTTTTTTTGACTTAAACTTAATATAAACATAATATAAACTTTAAGTCTTATAAAATAAACTTTGTAGTCAGCATTCCTATTTTAAATGCCATCGTTAACTGCCCGAAACTAAAAACAGTAAAATCCTGTTTACTGTGAGCGGGTTGATATGAGACAAAAATTCAAAGGAAATTCCTGGTTGAATCTTAGGAACCAAAACAGCTGAAAACACGGGATAAAGTAAAAAACAAACAAAAAAAAATCTCTCAGATACTATTTTTTATTTATTTTTTGGCTGTATTAAGTCAAATAATTCTGTTACTAAGTCCTCACATGGTTTAATATTACCCAAAAAAAAAAAAATCTACGTAGCCTCCTCATCAGTGGCCCTTTTGACCGGTGGTGTCCCCCAAGGCTACATCCTTGGCCCCTTACTCTTCAGCGCATACCTACATGCTGGACTGGCTCATATTACAAACAGGGTCAGTCACATTTTTTATGAAGAAATAGTGACTCAAAATGTTTTCAACCAAAAAGCTGAGCAGGTCATTAAAAGGTTAATAAATAAATAAGACCCAAACGGTTCAGCAGTTTATAAGATTTTTCAACAAGGCGTGTCGTCCCTTCCTCGCCCTTTTGCGCTGAGGAGGATGAAAAAGAATGAAAGTGTGTACATTATTGAAATAAGAATACGTTCTCGTGAACACTCAGGGAATCCCGGCGCTTCACCCCTGCTTCGTGTTTATGTTAGCACGCTGCTCTAAAGTTAGCTAATAGACAGCCGGGACTACGTTTCCCCTCTTTCTATCATCATCCATCAAAATGAATTAAACTTGGCGTGTCCAGTCTGCGCCACAAATTCCCATGGATTTCAGGAGAGCCCCCTAACGCCATCTTTTTCTTTTCACCCCCTATTCCTCAAACACAACGGTGACATTGATGGAGCTCTTATAATTTGTGGCAATTATTAGGTCTGCAGTCTGGAGACATGACACACACTCTTGACACCTGTTTTTGTAATTCCCGTTGATTTTTCGCCGTCAGAGCCGTGCCTGAGCAGCGAGACGGCGGAGGAGACAGGTAATTACATCAGTGTACCTTCCAGTCAATCAGCAGCGTTTTCAGGGGTTCTTGAAACGGATTTGTAATGATTAAATTAACATCCTGCTGAGAATACTTCAAGGTCGGATTACCTCAGGAGAAGAATCACAGAGAAGGGGGTGGGGTGTCATCCCCGCGACAAAATTAGAGCCGTCTGTCGGTAATATTTTTTGTTCACAGCTTGTCTTGCAAACTGTATTTCCCAGCTTCAAAACATTTTTTTTAAACCTATATTAACTATAATAATTTGTTTTGCACCTGAAATTTTTACCTTCTCACACGAGTTTTGTTTTTTAGAAACTGGATTCTTTAGAAAAAGCCTCCCTTGATGTGTTAGAAACGGGAAAATTTGACAAGCGTAAGGATTAGAGCGACTTGGACGTGGACCAATTAGTGATGACTAGACGACGGGTCGTAGCATCTCCAGAACTGCAGGTCTTGTTGGGCGTTCGTGGTCTGCTGTGATTAGAACGGAACAAAGCGCTCCATGGAAGGACAGCCGTTGAAATGGAGACTGGGTGACGGGCGCCCATGGTTAACTGTGCTAGACACTAGATTTAAGTCGTCCAATCACACGGAGGAGCTACTGCAGCACAAACTGATGAAAAGTTTAATCTGTGTCAGATTACAAGGTGTCGTAGCAGAGCTGTTGTAGCTCCAAGAAGTGGACCTTCACATTATTAGCTTATAACCAGAAGTGTACCGATTGCACATTTTTTTTATTTCGAGAAAGTTTTAAAAACATAACTGACAGCGTAAATACATTCAGCAAGTAGATCAGCGATCATATCAAAATAAGCTTCTCTTAAAGCTCTAGTCATAATGTTATGGCTCATCAGCATGATAGGCCCATCACAGGTGACCCTGAATGTAGTTTGTCTCGTCTGGAGATTATCTCACAAACTGTTCATACCAGCTTCACCAAACTTTACATAAAAATTAAATATAATGATATTGTTGTTTTTTTTTTGGTATTTTTGACTTGTACAATTTGACTGATGACCTTGATGTACAATTTATTTTTTGAAGGTGATGTCGAGTGGATATGTCATTTCCTGTCGAGTGGATATGTCATTTCCTGTCGAGTATATGTCATTTCCTGATCAGTCTAGTTCTTAAAAACGGTAGAAAATAACAGATTGTAGTTGTAATCATTTCTTTTTTCTACTTCTGCTCAACATTTCTTTAATATATTGCATTTTCTCAAAAGTTACTCGTCACTCTGTACTAAATATATATATTATTTTTAATATTCTGAATATACTATCATTATGGACTCTTTATTTTCTTGTAGAAACACTTTTGTGGTTTTCAGTAACGCGTTTTCACAGGCGCTGGTGTCTGCAGAGATGTTCCCGGCTCATTCTCTCCTCTGCGTCCCTCCCTTTTGTCTCCCTGCCTCAGACATCACTCGCCACCAGGTTTGCACAGGAGGCCTTCGGGAAGCAGTACAAACAAACCATCGGCCTGGATTTCTTTCTGAAGAGAATAAGCCTTCCAGGTGAGACACCTTGAGAATCTGTTTTGGGAGGGCGCGCTTGTTTTAGGGCTCAGGCTTGCGTGCTGCACAAACACGCCTCAGCTGACGGCAGATATGTTCAATCAATAAAAAGCTGTGGATTTGTCTTGAACAAGGATTTATTTACATTGGATGAAATGTCTGTAATCCTGTGATGAAATATTTTTTCTGTGGATTCAAATGATTTTTATGCCGTTTTTCTCTCTATCTCATGTTGTCCTGATTTAAAGAGATAATTATGTTGATTTTCTGAATGAAAGAGATAATTAAAGAGCCATTATTTTCCCATTTAAACGGATAATTATGTTGGTAATTCAGAGAAACGGGTCGTTCATTTTCCAAATTGATTTAGCAAAATAATAACATATTTATCTTTAATTGTTTTTTAAAAATTATGTAATTTTGCTGTTAAGTCTGGAAAAACAGTGTCAGGATTCTCAAAATTAACAAGATTATTAGCTTGATTAATAATAATACTTAACAATTAGTTATCTTTTTTCCCAAATTAATGAAGTAGTTATCTTAATTTTCTACATTAATGAGATAATTATGTTGTTAAATCTGAAAGAGCTGTTTTGGCACCAAGGAGTGGACCTAAATATTATAAGATTATATTTGGAGGGAGTCATTATTCCCTAAAATTAACAAGATAATTATCTGGATTTTCAAATTAAATGAAAGAATTACCTTTCTTTTCCAAAAATGACTGAGAAAAGTATCCACATTTTCTAAATGCTTGAGATAATTATGTTGTTAAATCTGAAAAAACAGTTTTTATTCTCAGATTAACAAGATCCTCATCTTGATTTTGAATTCACAAAATATTTATTTTGACTTTGCCAATAAATAAGATAATTATCTTCATTTTCCAAATGTATGAGATAATTATGTTATGTCTGTAAAACAGCCGTTATTCTCCAAATAACAAGATCGCCGTCTTGTTTTTCAAGTTGATTATTTAATCATCTTGTTTTTACAAATTAATGATGATTATCTTGTGAATTCGGTAAAAAAGGAACCAAGTTTTTTTTTTACGAATGATGTCATTAATTTGCGACAACAGAACCTTGATTATAACTAAAGTAAATGAATTTAGAATAATATAGCCTTTATTTTCCAAATTACAAAAGAATTATAGAGCCTCGGTTTCCAAATGAACAAATGAATGAGATAGTAATAGTTTAATCCGGTTATATTAAGGCTGGCCTTTGCTTTCTACACTGATGGTTGTTGAGACAGGAAGCTCCTGTTCTGGGCCCGGACAGTCTGTGACTCCAGGCTCAGTTGAACTGATGTGCCGTGCTTAATGGATATAAGATGATACATCTGAAATGCACCCATGCTACAGGTTGACCCATGAGACGGTCGAGGAATCTCTCTTTAAAGAAAAGTTTCTCTGAATTAATGACATAATTATCTCAATAATTTTGCAAAAATAGCCAAAAAAAACAAACTCTTTTTTAAAATGTCCAGATTATTATTTAAAAGTGGAACAAAGAGGCCGTTATTCCTCATCTCTTCTTGTCGTGTTTTTATTTTCTGCCCTGTATTTTCCCGTCCCACAGTCTGCAGCCAGAGTTTGTCCTGCGGCTTCACTCGGGATCTGAATATTCTAGTACCTCCTCGTTGTGGAGTGTCTGCCACTTCTCATGCTTATTCACTTTGAAAGCTCTTCTCTCCAGGCACAGGTTTTTTTTTTTCGGGAGTCCACACTGCCAATGGACAGCTTATGTCCAAACGGGCGAGCCTTGCACATAATCCTGTGGGCGCAGCACAGAGTAAATACATTAACATTTTATATCCATATTGCTGATCCCTGAGTTCAACTGATCTTTGTCCTCCACCACATAAAACATTCACGCCTTTATTTGTTTGTGTAAAGAAATAAAGCCACACTTTGTATCCCCCTTAGATGTGTGAAAGGAATGTTTATTGACTGTCGCTATATTTAGACGCAAAAGCGCCACATTTTCGACTTCCTACCATGTGAATTAGGGATTTTTCAGCGTTTTAAATGGTGTTTCCAAAACTCTGCCAAGACCTAAGCTCCGAGAAATCTGCAAAGTGCCTCCATTCTTTCATTACTAATAAAACAACATTAAACCGGGGGGGGCGCGGGGGAGAGAATTAAGTGCTAAAAGTAAAAGTTATGCTGATTTGTGAGTTGACTGAAAGATCCTGTTTTGATTCTGTGTCAGTTTCAGCTTATGAGGCTTAGGAGAACCAAACCCCCAAAAATGTTGCGGTGGACTCGGGATAAAAAGCGCCAGGCTCCAGCTCAGGCTGGGGCGTACTTCCAGCTAATGCGTGTTAATCGTCCTCCTCGGCGGCTTTTGTTTAAATACAGCGCGTCTGTATCACCTGGGCTCCGCCGCTGGAGTTGTTAAAGGGCCCATTTTCTGGGGAATTGGGTGTTGATGAGCTGATGAAGAGGAGGGGAGTCTCTGCGAGCTGGGTGGTCCCAAACACCGTCAGGACCCCCACCCTGCCTTGTGTCGGAGAGGTTGTGTGGCTCTCCTGGTCTCTATGGGGCTGTAAGGGTCTCTTGCAGCAGGAGGGAGAGTAGCCTGTAGCCGGTCTTGGCCCCTCTCACCATGAAGGCCCAGCTTGTCAAAGTTAATGTACGTTTTCCAACACAGGGAGAGGTGAGGCGAGGCCGAACGACACAACAGCCTCCTGTGTCCGTGTGTGTCCCCGTGTGTGTGTGTGTGTGTGTGTGTGTGCTTCCTAACAATGCCTCTTCCAGATGTCTCTGCCAGACCAATGAGATCCTGGATCTGACTGGAGGTGAAATTGACGTGATAAATTCAGCCACTTTCACTTCACTCTGAGCGCAGAGTTATCTGTCATTTTCAGTCCTGTCAATCAATACCCAAAGTCCCTAAGTATCCCCGCCTATCCTGGAGGGGCACTCCTGGTCTCCATGAGGTTGTAAGGGTCTTTATGCATGTTCAACTTTATACATATACTATAAAATGATATCAATCAAATCAGGTCGTGTCCAGGGCAACAGCTTTTTGTTGACGGTCTTGTCCCCAGCATATCTGACAAACTATAGAAACTAGAGTATCAAATCTTTCTGAATAAGCCAATCAGTCAAAATAATACATACAAAATACCAAGAAGTGTTTTATGTTCTCAAATAGTGTCAGCTTCTCAGAGCTTCTTTATATCTAAGTTATAATAATATATGAATATAATACATCTGAAGTCTTCCATTAGAAAAGCCCTCATTGGAGTAAAAGACTGGGTCAGAACAGCAGGTCCTGTAGGTGTTTCTGATCCGCCGGGGTTGTATGTACCCCAGTGGTTTAAAGTAATAGGACTATTGAAGTGGCAGCAGGGCCGATGGCGCATCAAACTCCAAAAAAAGTTCACTTACAAACAGATTTCGTCATATCTTTTGTTAACGACATAAACATTAGCGCTATAAAACGGTTATATTTAAAACGTATTTTTAAATATTTTTCCTCAGGTTGTGGGAGCCCAAGGCTCAATAATGTGAATGGTAAAAATGTCAAGCCTCTTGTCCAATCCCGCAGAAGAACTACTGTAGCTCAAATTGCTAACGATGCTAGCTCCTTCTGGTTCTGATAGAAAAGGTGTCAGAACACAAAAACCGTTGCAGAGTTGATTTAGGGGTGAAGGAAAACCTTTATTGGTCACATTTTTTTTCAAACAATGCTTTGAAATTATTCTCTGCATTTTCAGCCAACACTACATGAGGATGACAAGGTTAATTGGAGTTCAGTGTCTTGCTCAAGGACACTACAACATGTAGCCTGTAGTGGCTTGAGATCGAACCACTGACCTTCAGATAAGTGGATGACTGCCCAACTCTCTGAGAAACCCACATTTTCTTTTCAGAGGGGAACTTACACAATTTTATGCAGGCGGTTTTAATGTTCTGGCTCATCAAAATAAGTAGAAATCTCTTCTAATCTTTTTTTTTTTTAATCTGTTTGCACGGTGACGTGATTTGATCGAATCGTCCATTTCCATCTCCCGATGACTCTGACTCCGGTCCTTGTTAGTCAGTTTCCACTTCTCGCGAAGCGCGAGCGGAGAAAATGTCAACGCCGCGGCGTCGGTGTGATTCTTTGAAACATAAATAAAGCCCGTGTCCGAGCATGGCGGATGGGTGGGGATGGCTCTTTACAACACCAAGGAGCCGTTATTCATCGCTCTCCTCCTCGCAGCTTCACACTGACACTGTATAGTCTAGAAGTAGTGACTGTGAACCTGAGCGTTTCCTCCCCTCGCTTTAAAAAAGCGACTGAAGGAGGGGGCGAGTCGTCCAGCCGTGCCCACAGCGAAACGCTCTGCTCGCCATCGCCGGGCGCAGGGCCCTCATCACACCAGCATAAACTCCTCACGGTCTCCTCCTCGCTTCGTTCCGGCATTATAAAAGCTTTTTTTTTTCCTTTTCCACCACACCTATCATTTTCAAGAGAAAGAAAATATTCGTTTGGATTTTACGCCCTGCTCGTTCACTCCTCCGCTCACTCCTCCGCTCACTCCTTCGTTCACTCCACAGGCATAAAGTCAAGGCTCCTATTTTCCTCTTATTTTGTGTTGAATCGTTGTTATTCTCCTTGATTCTCCTCACATTTCTTACATGGTAACATGTGGCCCACCGGAAACGGCTCCTCTGAGGCTCAGAAGTTGTTGTGTTTTTAAATGTGTGTTTAAATTAGATATATGTTTTAAGAAGAATACGTATTCACGCCTCTCAGTCTCTGGGCTGAAGCTTATTGGATGTAGAACTTTAAGAAAGAAAGTGCCATTGCTGGTTTAAAGTTAACAACTTTCAACGTTTTCCTTAAATAAAACCCTCCCCTGTTACTGCAGGCTGCATTTGCAGCTTACTTTTTTATATCTTCACGATTATTGTTATAAAAATCAATTAAAAAGACTTGAAAATGATCACAAATAAAAATATGATGTTGAAGATTTTTTTATTTAAAAATTTTTTTTTATGACATCATTTTCCTGGCAGCGACCTGGTCAAGAGGGCCGCATAGAAATTATGAGCAAACCGAAAGAAAGGACATTGCATCTATTTTTTTTAATGCTTTTGTTTTTAAACTCAGTATTTTTTGACATTGGAGAAATTTCTCTCTCTGTTTTCTCCACTGCAGGTAATTTGAATGTGACCCTGCAGGTTTGGGACATCGGAGGCCAAACGTTAGGAGGGAAAATGCTGGATAAATATGTATACGGAGCTCATGTAAGCACACCACACACACACACACACACACACCACACATACGCTCACACACACACGCTCACACACAGCAGGATAGGAGAAGTTAAAATGCACAAGGACCGGAAGGAATCCTCTAATATTCTCCGTTCAGGTTTATTATTTCAGCCTCTGCTGCTTCATTCAGGGCCAGCCACTCCTTTCGCTCTCTGCAGCCAAATCACACAAAACATAATAAACAATCACGTCGCTTCACAGAGAGCATAGAGGGTTTACAAAATCGTATTATTCTTCTGCAGAGTTGAGACATTTTCATGTTTGGTGTGTCAATAATACTGCCCACCTACAGTATGTGGGTCAATACTGGGAGTGATAAAATATTCAGAAACCCCAAATCTTAAATATGCAACTGAATTTTTAGGCCAACAAAAATATGTTGACTAAAATTATTAAAATTGGAGCCCAGTGTTTGACTGCAATGAGCTTCCAGGAAGGAGCTTGAGGGAAAATAGGCGAATTTGCTAACATTTAATACTTTTTTTTTAAACCTTTATATTTAATATGACTTGGGACTGAGTTCTGTGCAAACGGCATGATCTGTATCAGCGCTGGGAAAAAGTTTTGGACCCCCCTCCCTAGTTTCTTCCATTTTCTGCGTATCTCAGGCCAAACTTTATGTTCAACATAAACCTACTACAGTAAACACAAAATAAACATTTTAGATGATCAGTTTGTTGAAAGAGTATGAGAATCCTTAGAACCAGGACCCGACCCACACAGACCGGATCACTACCAGTCCTGTTCAACCGCATCATCTCCTCAACTG
Source organism: Lophius piscatorius (assembly GCA_009660295.1). NCBI lineage: Eukaryota > Metazoa > Chordata > Actinopteri > Lophiiformes > Lophiidae > Lophius > Lophius piscatorius. Next base: position 50,083 of record VRLP01002804.1, read on the forward strand.
GCCATCTTCAGAAGCAGGAAGTTGGATCTTAGGTCTCAACGGTAGCACACTATGCCAAAATCAAAAGAGATTCCCGATGAGATTAGGAAGATGACTCGACTACATCAGTCCATGAAGGAGATCCAAGGAACTGCAGGCTCTTCTCACCTCAATAAAGTTCAGAGGTCATAGGTCAACTATTCTAGGATCATTGAGTAAAAATGGCGTCATGTAAGAGTGGCGAAGTAAATGCCACTGCTGTACCAGAAGAACATTAAGGCTCATCTGAATTTACCCACAACACACCTTGATCACCCTCAGAACTTCTGGGAGAATCTTCTCTGGACTGATGAGTGGAAAGTTGAAGTGTTTCAGGACAGGGGTCCAGTTCCATCTGGTGGAAACCAAACACAGCGTTCCACTAGAAGAAGATCAGACCTACAGTCAAACATGGAGGTGGCAGTGGAGGTCATCGGTCTGAGTCCACTTCTGAATGCATCAAAATGAATAGAATTGTAGTTCTGGAGTGGTCTAGTCAAAGTCTGGGCCTGAAACCCCACTGAGATGCTATGGCGGGACCTGAAAAGATCAGTTCATGCTCACAAACCCTCCGATGTGGCCTGCACAGAAAAGTGGGCCAAAGTTCCACCACAGTGATGTCACACACTCATCTCCAGCCATCAGAAGAGTTTTTGTTGCAGTTGTTGCTGCTGAGGTGCAACAACCAGATATTTCTAGATGAAGCTTTGCCTTATTAAATATCATTTTCATTTAAAACTTGTAGTTTGGCTTCACTCCGGTGGTTTTAGTTTGAAGGTCTGACACAGTTTTTGTTGGAGACACAGACAAATGTAGCAGAAATCAGGGGGGGTTCTTATGCTTTCATACAGCACTGCATGCGTCTGCTGGCAGCTGCGTTGCTCGACGAGTGCAATCTGTCACCTCCAGAAGGGATCTTGTTTGAAGAGGCCTAAGAAAAGACCATGGTTATTCAAATCCAAGACCTTCACTGCGGCACAAAAGCTATCATTTATCCAGAGATCAGAAACCAAATGCTCATAGAAGCTGGACAAAATGTTCTTCCTTCCATTCCACGAGTCTCCCTGGCTTTAGAAATAATGAAAGTGACACGTTTCCTGGCATCCGCTGGATCCTCCTGTAGACTTTGCCAGAACTGTATTTATATTATCCATGTACCAACTGTCGTACATCACTGCCACATTACGACACTTTTCATCGAGAGTTTCTGCTCGTGGCTCTACGAAACATTCACACCTATTGTCCAGAGCTGCGCGTCCTGTAATCAATCATGGCTGTTGGGAGAGGACTGTCAGAGGCGTGATCTGTCGTCACCCACCTCGCGTGTTGTGACAGCACGCGTCTGCTGAACAAAAAGCAACCGGCAACCACCTTCGGTCGTGTTGCATCATGCAGCAAAAAGCAGGAAAATTCTATAACGGAAATCCCCGTTAATGTCCAGTCAAATAGCAGATAGTTCATTATCCCTCTTGAATTGTGATTACTCATGCCTCAGTACTCTTATGTGCTCAAACAGACGCAGTGTTTGCACAAATTCGGCTCAGGAGTTGTTGCTTGGTGTTAGAGGCGGAGGAAAATGTGTCTGGGCAGAAGTCGATAACCTCACATTCATCCTGGACGGAGTTCTGGACTGGGTTCACAAAACTTTGAACGCACAAACAACAGAAACAAAATAAATCCCACATTCTCTTTTCCCAGGCACCAAACCTGCATCTGAATATGTGTGATGGTGTCCCCTCCTGTGTGAGTCTGCCCCCCAGTTCTGAGAAGAGGAGCAGTGCCACCTACTGTTCCTTCGCTCCCTAGAAATTATTTAAATGATGAATACGAGTTTATTCTATGCACTCACATCCCAGTGAGGAATTGTGAAGGTGAATCTGTTCCCTCTCTCTCTCTCTCTCTCTCTCTCTCTCTCTCTCTCTCTCTCTCTCTCTCTCTCTCTCTCTCTCTCTCTCACACATGCAGGGGGTTCTCCTGGTTTATGACATCACCAACTACCAGAGCTTTGAGAATCTGGAGGACTGGTTCAGCATGATGAAGAAGGCCAATGAGGAGTCTGATATCCAGCCTGTCGTCTCCCTGATTGGGAACAAAAGTAAGAATTTAAACACACATAAAAACTCAAACTCACGTCAACTCCCTGATATCCAGCGCGGTCGAGGCCTGGCTACTCAGAACCGCTCGGTGTTTCTTCTGTTTCACTATTTCTCAGACTAAACTGGGTTGGATCCTCAGAAAAGATTAAAGTGAAACAACCTGTTTAATTATAACTGTATTTCTTTTAACCATAAAAAGTTAATAATATCTAATACCAACTGGGTTTTAGAAACTAAATACTAAAAATCACCAAACTGCATTAATAACTGGTTCCAGCTGGATTAGACCCACTCGGACCTGATGGCTGCCAGCCCTGTTCAAACACATCATAACTGAAGATAGACTATCTTCAGAAGCAGGAAGTTGGCTTCTAGGTCTCACCAGTAGCACACTATGCCAAAATCAACAGAAATTCCAGAAGGTGAAGTTGTATGTCTGGGAAGGGTTCCGAGGCTATTGTTAAGGTTCTAGGACTCTGTGGATCCACAGAGAGACACATTATCTACACATGGAGAAGACCTGGACCAGTACAGAGCCTTCTCAGAAGTGGGCAACCTTCCAAAATTCCGGGGGCCCAAAAGATCCAAAGAAAACATTCAAGGAACTCCAGGCCTCTCCTACCTCATAGGGGTCAGAGGTCATGGCTCCACTATTCGTAATGGCACCAGGCAAAAATTGCATCATGGGAGAGTGGTGAGGAAAGAGTCACTGCTGACCCAGAAGAACATTAAAGCTGGTCTTGATGACCCTCAGAGCTTCCAGGAGAATCTTCTCTGAACTGACGAGTGGAAAGTTGAACTGTCTGAAGACAGGGGTCCAGTTCCATCTGGTGGAAACCAAACACAGCATTCCACTAGAAGAAGATCAGACCTGCGGTCAAACATGGAGGAGGCAGTGGAATGTTGTGGAGATGATCTTCTGCTCCAGAACCAGGATGACTCGGAAACATGAATTCTGCTTTTTCACAGAATTTTTAAGAAGAATATCGGGTCTTCAGTCTGTGACTCCACCGCTGAATGTCTCCTAGTTAAAGTCTGGACATGAACCCCATTGAGATGCTGTGTTGAAACCTGAGAAGATCAGTTCACGCTCACAAACCCTCCAGTGTGGCGGCGCTGAAGCAGTTCTGCAGAGAAGAGTGGGCTAAAATTCTCCCACAGCGATGTCAGAAACTGATCTCCATGTATCAGAGGTGTTATTTGTGGATGTTGCTGCTGAAGGTGGAACATCTAGATATTAAGATCAGGGTATTGATAATATTTTTGCTGTATTCACTAGAATTCTCCTTTGAAATGAGACGTGGTGTTTACTGGCGTTGATCGGTGTAAAGTTTAGTTAGAAGATGGGACACAGTTTAGTCTGAGAGTCACCTGTTTATTCGGCCTATCTTCGTCCTAATTTCTACCTGAGCAGCTGCACACGAAGTTGCTTACATTAACAGTACAGACTTTTCCTCTCTTGGTGTCGTGGTGCATTTTTCATCCCTGTGTTTGCGTGTGGAGGAGTGAATGTTTGATGGTAGCAGACGTGTTTGTTAGAGCGCCATGTAACTGATTGGCATGATAAGCCCGTTGATAAGAGCGCCAGCTTTTGGAGCGATGGGAATGCTGATGTTTGTGAACTCTGGGGAGTGACTGACGGTGATTTAAGATCCCCGGGCCAGCAGACCTAGGGCACTCCTTATCTGTAACCCCCTCCTCCCTCCTAGTCAGTACCCATCGTCCCCCCCCCCGAGCCTGAGTCTGCGCTCCTGTCCTGAGCCGCTGGTTACGGAGAGGAACTCGACGTTAACCAGACGGCTCTCCTGCTATCAGCCCGCGTCCATCCGCCCATCTCCAAAATAAAGGCTAATAATGATGACTCTTTTTTAAACATCACCTTGACAGATGTGGAGTCATGGCTGCCGCTCTGTTATTGTAAAGTGGGGCGTCGGTGTGTGTGCGTGTAATGGCGACTGTCCACCCTCTTGGACGATGATGAACGGTCAGCAGAGTGGTGCCTACACACAGGAAACTCTCTCTAATGTTACTCGACAGGGACCACAGGTCACGCTTTAATTCGCCTGTCTAGAGCAGATTCTCATGTCTCTGCATCCGTTGCATCTCCTAATGCCCCCGGCTTTAGCCGTGGGCGCCGCTGTATTTAGGCTGGGGTTGGTACGGGTGAGTGTGTGTACTGTAATATCTAAGTAGTGTTCATCCCGCTGTCAGGCTCCTCACCCCCACACTCACACAGTCCCCCTCCCTCTAATGGCTCTATTGCTGAGAATGGCCCATGTGGGCTTTTTTTTTTATTTTTTATGTTCCTCCAGGCTGAGAAGAAGAAAAACAAAGTCCCACACAGATTGCCCCACGAGGACCAATCAATTACCGAGCCAGACTTTATGAATCCCTCAATCCTCCCATGGATTCCCCCCCCTCTTTCTCAGAGAGCTTGAAGAGAGATGCAATCTCGCTGGTAATGTCCACACCTTCATTTCTGTTTTACCTTTTCACCCGCGTAATCGTTTTTTTCTCTCTTTTTTTTCGGTTGTCCCTCTAACATTTGAAATATTTTCACAGTTTTTTTTGTTTTCGTTAACTTCCTTATTAGTCAGTCAGCACTCCGTTTCCCCATCACCTAAAAGCAGCAGTCCTGCGATGGTCTTACCCTCGAGCTGTGACTCCGTGACGATGAACTCATACCCTCAGAATTTAGAATGGCTTTTATATCACTATGAATTTGATAGTTATTAAAGAAAAAAAAACATTTCACTAATGTCACTTTTACAATTTTTCACAATTTTTTAATCTACCTGTAAAACTTGATAGTTACTCACATGTTAGAGGCCCCCCACCCTTCAACCCAGATTCAGTGAAAACCGCCAAGTAGTTTCTTTGTCGTTGACAAAAATAGTCAACTCCACCCCCAATTTTTTCCGGATTATTAAGTTTAATGACATATTTCCTATCACACGGTCAACCCCTCTATCAGCATTCATCAAAATCCGCCAAGTAATTCATATGTCACTGATTTAAAACAAGATCCAAACTCCCCCGCTTTTGTTCAGCGCTCAGAAAGCACAAAAAAAATCTTGACTCCACCGCTTTAGCCAGATATATTCCGGGATTTAATGAGCCTTTCCTGTCACATTCCCAGCCTTTCCAAGTTGAATCAAATTCCATCAAGTAGTTTTTGTGTAATCCTGCCAGCAGACAGACAGACAAACAATGGCAAAAACATGACCTCCTTGGCAGAGGGAGGAATCCGGTTTCAGGAGCGGCGTTCGGACTTTTGTGAAAAGCGATTCCCATGATGTTGGACTGAGTTAGGCAACATGTCTGTGACTATAAGTACAAACATAACAATCTGCCAAAACACTGCAGAAATGTCTCCTAGGAGATTTTGATGCTCCACCACTCTGATTTTTTTGAGGGTTATTAGTCATCCTTACTTAGCCCTCGTTGGTGAGGATCATCCAGGCCGTGGTAATCCTCACGAGCTGGAACAGAAACAACTTGACTTCTTTTTACATTAAAATAAAGTCCAGTTGCTTCTGATTCAACCGTCAAGGATTATTTAAACCTCTGGAGTCTGAGGTCATACCGCCATGAGCGCTGACACTAATTCTTCATATACAACAACATGACCTGAAAACGATTTCTTGACTTTTACATACTGAACCTAAAAAAATGCCATATTAGGTATGTATAGCCAGTCTATATATATATATAGCCGGCATGATCTCGGACTCCAAAGGGTTTAACGTTTGTCCTGCTGCATCTTAAAAAGTCTAAGATTTGATCATCTTAATTTTTTAGGCATAAAAAAAAATGTAATTTAATGATAAAGTGCGAGATCTTTAATATGTTAAAGTTTACAATCCTCTCTTAAGTGTCTGTCGTTCTTAATTTAAGCACCTTTTTCTTCTTTTTAGAACACACGTTTTTTCCACACAGTCCTGGGAAAGTGTTCATTTTTATTTGCACATAAATACTTCATATTCATCATACTTTTCAGCCAGTATGGACATTAGATATTATTATTATGACCTTAAAACATCTATAACATGTTGAACCCCACAGAAATTCCATGTTAAAGTTGCTAATCAGAGCATGAAAAATTACATTTTGATAACTTTTTTCATCTTGCACTCAAAAACTTGAGTCACTATTATCGTTTTTTTTAAAACTAGGAGTCACCCCGGAGGCTGCATCAGCTCTCTTAGACTTAACCAAGCATGAACTGCTGCATAAACGTAGCTAACTGAGTTACCCCGTGCGTGCCTTCTATTTTAATTTGAATACTGTCTTCTTTACCCACTGTACGGTAATGGAGCCCACAGAGCAGAGCGGTCCATTAATGATGGTGTCCCCTCCTCTCCTTACCCTGGCCTGACTGCCCCCCTGTGTCGTGTCACTGCAGGGGAACAACCTTCCCTTTCTTCAGGCTTTGCACAGCTGACTCAGGTTAAGTGTGCTTGTTAAGCACTAGCATGCTGCTCCCCCGTGCCCCCTACACGCCGCCCGGAGCCTTGTTTGAAAATAATGGCACCACTTGTAACAATTCAGAGAGGAAGCCAATGAAATATTTTATTGAAGGCACACAATTATTTATGCAACTTCATTCACACAAAGACGCACGCACATGTGCACTTCAGTGGAGTTAGTGGGAGCTCATGGGCAAGGGAAGAATGTCAACTTCTTGGTCTTCCCGTGGAACCCAGTGGAACGGCGTTTTGGCAAACAGGAACCTCTCGAGAGATATTTGCACGTTTCGCAGTCATCCCCTCCACCACTTAAGCGTTTCATTTACCAAATCGCTGCGTAATTTGAAAGGGCTTCATGTGAGACCTTCTGTTTGTCAACAACCGCTAGTTTTTGTGTTTGCAGCTAGTTGTCTTTTAAATGCGAGATTGTCCTGAGTCATTGATATAAAGAAACTTGCATGAAATACCCAGTTCCCGGTCCAAATGGATGCGTTTTAATAAAGTGTGCAGAAAGAACTTATTTAATTTGTTTCTGTTAAATACAGTTGTGAGACCAAAACTTACAGTTTCACAAATTTAAGAGTATTATAACGTTTAAGAATTCCAAAATATCACAAATCGCCTAAACGCTACATGGGAGATGTACACAAAAGGTTCTGTGAAAAAATATTGACCATTTTTGGAGTCGTGTCCCGGAAACTCGCATCTGGAACAAATACCACTCAGAGAACGAAAACTTGTAACCATGGAAACATAAAAGACAAACCATGAAAGTTCCTAAATAACACGTCAGTACTTGAAATCCGTCCATTTATCCATTTTCCTTAATTTATCCAGAGTTGAGTCATGGTGGCAGCAGGGCAATCCAGTTTCCCTTGCCCCGGCAACACTTTCCAGCCACCTGGGGCATCCCGAGACATTCTCAGGATGAGATACGTAGTCCCTCCAGCGATTTCTCGGCCTACTCTGGGGTTCCTCGCAGTTGAATGTGCTGGGAAAACCTCCAAAGGGAGATGCCCTGCAGGGAAGTAGATGCCAGAACCACCTCCACTGACTCCTTTCACATGATGCAAAGGAGCAGCGGCTCTAGTCTAAGCTCTTCGGGATCTCCGAGATCCCCACCCTTCCTCAAAGGTTGAGCTCAGCCACACTTGGAAGGCAAATTATTACATCTTTTCTCGTAAATGCGACAAAGTCCATGACAACAGGTGAGGTTATCTCCACCAGGACAGACAGAATACAGGGACCAGGATCCTGCTTATGCTGCACCCCGCCGCCTATTAATCTCACAGTCCATCTTTACTGGTGCTGTTTTGTTGAAGGTTTTGTGAAAAAATGTTAAACAGTTTTTTGAGTCATAGTCCGTAAAGGAAACCAACAAGCAGAGATCTAATTCAAACTTGTGACCATGGAAACTGTAATCTTAAAAACGACCAAAATGTCCCAAAAACAGAAGAATTATGTGTAGAAAGTTTCATTAAAAAGTATTATTGTTTTGTTTGGTTTTGTTTTCCGGAAAAGACTTGTGACTGACAAGAGGTCAGAATCCATCCCGCCACCCCGCTCCTTCTTTTGTTGTTTGAGGGGGGGATAGATGTAGCATGCTGTTAGCAGTCCTAATGCATCCTCCACATTTTGTGTGTTGCAACAACACACATATAATCATTGACAGCGAACCACAGCCGTTTTTAAAACGGCTTATGTTGCCGTGCAAAATTAGAGCACATATTTCTTTGCAGACATTAAGCTTGTGTCGTTTATCAAACCAATTTGTTTTTATTAAGTGGGGATCGCAGGACCTCTGCTCGCTCCCCACCCATCACCCATCCCATCGCTAGCGCACTCTCCCTCAGGAACTCCAGAACATCCATCAGGGGCTTGTACAGCCCTTATTTGGGTGACTTAAATGGGTTCAGTTCTCTTAACCCCTCCTCATCACTCACGGCTCCGGGGTTCTAACGCTGCTCATTGCCGATCCACTCAGGCCTGCCATGGGAAAAGTTCCTGTCTGTGGGGAGATAAGGTCCCCGCATGAAGACAGTTTGTATGCTGAATTACATCTTACCTGCCTTTCTTTTCCTCCCTATCTTGAGCCATCTCTTAAACACACTCGCGTATTTATTTTCCCCCCTGTGCAAACATGAACTCTTTCAAACACACACTCAGACCCACTCTTGCCTCTAGTGCTATTGCTGCTTTCTCTTACAGTCTTGTCTTTTTATTGGCTCTGCCTCTCTATTGTGTCAAACAACATGCACGTGTTTGCTTTGTGCACGCTGTTACCCGATGCACTTCTCTCGCTCCCCGGTTTTCACATCCAACCATGTGAAAGTTAAAGAAAAACACGGATCTCCCCAAACTCCAGATTCCCGTGAAGCATGTCCTTGCCACCAACATTGTTGGTCTTGAGTTGTTTGGCCTCTTGGCAAGACCTCAGGTGGAGTCGAATCCCCCCCCCCCCCCCCCCCCCCCCCCCCCCCCCCCCCCCCCCCCCCCCCCCCCCCCCCCCCCCCCCCCCCCCCCCCCCCCCCCCCCCCCCCCCCCCCCCCCCCGTCCTCCTCTCCCAGCTCTCTCACCCCCTCACCTTCCTGCCCCCGTAAAGCCGCCACAGTTCCTGTCTGTTCAGCGCAGGCCTGCACATTTCTTAATAGAGAGATGCTCAGAAGTCCAGGAACGTAGAGGAGCTCAATGCGCTTCTGTTTTTGGTTTAGCTCAAAAATGTTTTTCCTGGCTCAGCCCACTCGTACTTAGGTCCTCTTACAACAAACTAAAAGGTCCTAATTGCCCCCAAGGGAAAGGTTTAGCCACAATAGACATGTGGTGGGACAAAAGCCCAGTACTCTTACCCCGGCACCCTCACCCCTCCCCATGTCGAAAGGATGAACACGTCAGCAGTGTCTGTTTTGCACTGTGGGTAAAGCAACCACAGGTTTGACACTGTAAAACATTATATATACAGGGTATAGACTTAGGCATGGTGCATGGTCGGGTAAAGATCTGGAATGTTTACAGTTTACAGCAAATCCAGTGTTTCTTGTTTCTCTTCACGTTTTATTGAACGTAAAGGGTCCGAACAGATGTGCGTATCAAATTGTATCAGCAACCGCACCGACTGTAGCCTGCTGTCTTACTGTAAGTCAGGAACAGATGGGAAATAAAGATTCAGGTTACATCTCGAATCCTGAGGAGTTCCAGCTGCATTAACCTTCAGCTGATACGTCGAGTATGTTGAGATGTAAAAATCCCAGCTGCAGATGCCGAGAATTGTGATTGAGAAACGCTTTCTAGGGTTTGTTTAAGCCTACTCAGGTGGTCTTTCCCACACGGGGCTAGGCAATGTGTGCAAATCTAGCACTCTTGACTAAACGAGCTAAATGCTATCATTTGATTGTAACAACTGTGTGACCCAGCGCCGGTCCCGACTCTCATCTCTCTCGACTCTCCAGCCTGTCGAAACATGGAAAGTCCTCATTCATTTTAGCCATCCATAAAGCAAATATTGTTGCACATGCAGTAGATGATCAGTCTTCGCATACCTTCTTGTGTGGTAAGTCATGGGCCATTTGAGTTGCACAGCGCAGCTTAGCCACCTGACCTGAGTGCAGCCTGGAACCCTCATCACGCTCAGGCTGTACTTTATTTCTTCGCTGCTCCACAACATTGATATGGAGGAATTCCTGGGAAGGGGGCCTCTCTGACAGAGTTGGGTAAATAACCGATTGATCTGGATCCATGGGCATATACTATAAATATATGCGAAATATCAGAATAGTTTTGACCTCCTTTTTTTTCTCAATCTACATTTTTGCGGTGTGGAATATTATACCCCTGCCTGCATGCCCTGCTTTTGCTTTTGCTTTTTATACTCCCAGTATAGTCATCTGTCTGTGCGAATCCTACTATGGCCTACTTGAAGTTCTTTCAGCGAGGGGCTACGTGAGGAAAGTAATTGTTGTGACAAGCAATCAGCAGAGACTTATAAATTATCTTGGTGGAGGTATGGGCTCCCCGAGGGCCTTTTATCCTCGGACATAAAAATGGTGTTGGTTTATCTGTCTGGATGTCTCTTCCTCTGTTCGAACAAACAAATCCTATCACGGGGACATGAGGCTGTACTCTGCCTCTGATGGGCTCGTTTCTAACGTAGTAGAAATTCTTTCAGTGAGGTGCTACGTGAGAAACATCAGCGTCAAGCCAAGACAATCAGAGGCAGAGTAGTGCGGGTTGTGGCGTTGTTATAGTTGGATTCATACACTTGCTTGGCCGAGGTATGTGCTCTCTGAGTTCCCTTTAGTTATTGCTTTTATCCCCTAAATAAAAACGACCAGTCATATAGTGGCCATTATATCTGTCTGTCTTACAGTCATTGGGTCTATATATTCTTTTATGATGATGTCATGCTTTGCCTCTGATAGACTTGGTTGATGTTGAGACATTGCAGAGATGGTCATGGCGTCATCATTACAGCATTCCTTAATTCACTCGAGGGTGTTATGGGCTCTCTGAGTGCCCACTAGTTGGCGTTGTTATCTCTCCAACATAGAAATGATAGGCAACTATAGTCGCAAATCTGTAAGAACCCTACTTTGTTCACTCGTTTTTAATCGCTCTTAAATTAATATACAGTTCATCGATATAATCGTTGTTATGATGGTAATAAGGCAGACGCCGATAATCCTTTGTGTTAACGTAAAAACTCGGAAAGTATTTCATGGATCATTTTCAAATTTTCGCCGACGTAGACCAAGGAGTGCAAGGAAGAACTGGATTGATTTTGGGAAAGGTCGGTTGTATTTTTCCGACACTAGGGGGAGTTTAATCTCCAAAGTTTTCGGCCATAATTTCTCAACCGTTCGTCTGGTTTAGGTCCAAACTCGGTACGGATGAATCAACTCGACCACATTTTATCTTTTATTAATCATATTTTATTTAATAGTTTATATTTTTGTCAATAGATGGAACTATTCTACGAAAAAAACACTTTTTCGGACATAATTCACTAACTGTTTGTCTGATTTTGGTGCAGGTGAATCGACTCGAGGAAAATCGTTTTGTATGTATCATATTTTATTCTAATAGTTCATGTTTCACATATTAGGGGGAGATTTTTTTAAACAGAGGAAAGACTGTTTGTTGGACATAACTCCACATTAAGTTCTTTCTGAGAGATTGCTTGTACAACGCAGGGTATTGGGAGCTTTCTGGGAGATGCCCTTGGGGTCGACAAATAGAGGAAAAAACTGTTTCAGGTTCTCATAGAAAGGTCAGAACTCTTGAGAACATCACAGAGCTGGAGATGGTGGACCTTCAAAATATTAGGACGAGTTTATAATTTAATGTCTGATCAGCAAAGCTGACCAAACGATTGGAGCATAAAACATATACCCATGAATATGATGTTCAAATATTTTGGGGTATGCTTTGGGGGGCTTTGCCACCTCCAGATGAGGAGATGTTTTTAACTTGGTCAATATGGTCTTAGTCCACTTACGTGTTTTGTAATTGAAATGTAGGCCAGTCAAACACATCATTTCTCACAGGTAGCCTTCATAATTAAGTCGAGCTTACAGCGGTGAGATGCATACGATTACGAAGGTTCCCCCGAGCTTCATAGAATTATTACAGCCCATAGTTGCGCTGCCGGCTCACAGAGGCACGTATTACTGCTCGCCCATAAAAGACCACTTAGTTTAACAGCGACGGGAGAGCTCGGAGGACATAGCTAGTGAAACCCTGGGTAGCGTCTTGTGCGGTCGGCTCAGAACTGGGCCTTTTGTTCACTTTTCACGAGTGCTGGGGGCCCGTTAACCCTGCCTGCAAGGCCTTCGCTCGCAGACTTTATTATAGGAGAGACAAACCGGCACTCTAACCCTCTCCTTGCCTGTCGAGCTACTGCTCAACGCTCTGTTTTATATGGGGAGGAAGACCACATTGTTTTACTAACCGCTGTGGGGTATCTGATTATGTTTTAAAGTGCAAATGCACATGTGTCCGCACGTCGTTCCATGAAGAACGATCAAATGACAAGATGAGCTGTGATCAATGAGCTGTCGACAGAACACTTCTGACCTAGTGGAAAGAGAGTCCCCAGACGGTCCCGGCCCGCTCCGAGCCACCGGGGCAGGGTCACTGCAGCACAAAGAGCGCTCTGTCTCTGTCAGGATCCCCCACCGGACTCCTGCACGGGCCCTGCTCACCTCCACAACACCAGACTACCAGCACCATTCATCTGTCTGTACTTCAAAAAATAGCCATGATAAGATCATAATTAGTCTCAAAGCGAGGTAATATGCTGCTTACTATTCCAGCGCTAGTAGAATTCTCATACTTCCAGCCATATTACGTCCAATTCCATCAATAACCGCACAGATTATTAGCTCTGCCAAGGAGGCTATGTATTGTATTATATTTTGGTGACAATACATCATGACCTCATGCTGTGACATCATAATAGCCTCTTCTGAACCATTGTAAGATACTGTACTTTTTATAATGAGTTTTTTGGCAATGACTAATTAATGGACAAATCTACTTGAAGTCTTTTACCTTCAGGAAACTTTTGTCATATCCCAGAGGTACTGTGCCTTGGCAGAGGTTTGCGCTCTCTGAGTGCTTTCTAGTTTTCTCCGCTTTTTTCTATCAAAGCCAAACGTAATATTAGAATAATAGTTTAAGATGCATTAAATTTACCTTTTTTAAACAAAAGCTACACTGTTCAGCTGTAATGAAATCTGCAATGACACATTGTCTAAAGAGTTACTTTCACTTTTGCATACTCTCATTAGCCATAACATTACAAACACTGAGATAAAGTCAGAATAACATTGTTTATGTCGTCACCTGTCAGTGGATGAGATATATTAGGCAGCGTCTGAATGTTTTATCTCAAAGTTGACGTGTTGGAAGTAAGGACAATAATGAGGTAAAAGGATCTCAGCGACTTTGACAAGGGCCAAATTGTAATAGCTATGTGAGTGGGAGATTCAGAGCATCTCCAGAACTGCAGGTCTCCTTTGACGATCCTGGTCCGCGGTGGTTAGTAACCCCAAACGTGTTCAAGGAAGGACAACCAGTCATCTGTTGACAGGGTCATGGGCACCCAGGGCTCATTGATGCACATGAGGAGTGAAGGCTAGCCTGTGTTTGCTGACCCCAAAGCAGAACTAATGTTGCACAAACTGCTTAAAAAGTTGTTTCTGGTTCAGATAGAAATGTTTCAGAACACAGTGGATTGCAGCTTGCCACATTAGAGGATCGCAGGCCCTGTCCAATGCCTGAAACGTCCACAGTTGGCACATCAGCATTGGGAAAGAAGGCAAACCAGACGAGGCAGTGTGATGTTTTGCTTTGAAACTTGGGTCCTTCCATTCATGTGGTTACTTTGACACGTACCACCTAGCTAAACATTGCTGCCGACCGAGTACACCTCTTCAGGGAAACGGTATTCCCTCATGGCAGTGGCCTCTTTCAGCAGGATAATGCTCCCTGCCAACCTGCAGTCCTTCAGAGGTCTTGTGGAGTCCATAGCTCAATGAGTTCCGAGTGGTTTTGCGTGCAAAACGTCAAAACCTACACAATATTAGGCAGCTGGTTATAATATTATGGCTGATTGGTGTATATCGTTTTTATGGCGGAGTAGTTATAGTTTGCATTAAATCCTGCCGTTTATATTTCTGTACCTACTATTTTAATAAACTTATCACGTCTGTCACGTTTCAAAAAGCCCGGTTTTAATGAGACCCCTCTAAGTCTTCTACAGCCGTTGGATCCAATATTGAAACGCTTCACGTGAATTCCCCTCGTCGTCCTGTTTTACTAGGCACTTGTGCCGCGTTAAGTGAAATCAACGTCCAATCCAATGACACGTCGCACAAAGTCACCCGCTTCACTTCCACTGACTTTGTAAGCTAATAAAGGTTTTCCTGCGTCTCCTACCAGAACATTTCAGGCTAAATAAAACGTCACATTCAATTAAGCGGAGCTGTGGCCTATCGGACTTTGAGAGAAATGTATTCTTCTGCTTTTTCCGACTCACGCAGTTTAATATTAACAATAAACCCCGCCGGCCTATAAGAGGTGGAGGAGATTATCTATCCGTGATCTCTCCTGGTCATCTGTTTGTTTTTCTGTGTGGCTGTAAGCAGAAATATTAGAATGAATTTCATTGATAGTTGGTGGAAAGTTTAAGAGGGTAACAGAAGCGGCTGCTTTATGCTAAGAAATGGAGCTTACTGATGCATTCGTTACATTTTTTAGGGAATATTGAGGGGATGTACTTTATCAAAAAAGCTCTAAAAGTTCTCTATCTAGCCGTGGTTGAGAAAAAATTAGAATGGCATCATGTCATGAGGTCATGATGCGACCTCTCCAAAATGTAATCATCTCCTGGATATGCAAAAAACCATTAGCCCTCTCCACTATCTTGCTAACAAACAAACAGACGGACAAACCAACGGAGGTAATAAATTATACGACACCAAGTGTGTTACATCCCCATTTGGTCTCTGAGATTTTGTGGGATTCTGAAAAGAAAGAGGCCAAATGATTATTATTAGTTTATTCCAACGCCCCTAAGATATTTGATATTAAATCAAAATATCCTGGAATGGAAGCTGCTCTGCAACAAAAGCAGAAATCAAGGTTGCCCACTGGCCACACACTAGTGGCAATCAGGGCCGTTGGTGTGAGATGAAGAAGAGGAGGGGCTTTACCTGCGAGGGCGGGGAGAACACACACAGTATGCACACATGGTCAATACGGCTGTAACAAACAATGTGGCATTGTCAGGGGTAATGTTACTGCTTAAGAAGGTGACGTTTGTGCGAGCCGAAACTTCACGGGGACAAAAAGCTGCAGTGTAGATGGAATAAAATATGGCTACAAACAAAAATCGACAGATTAAAATGAGTTATTGACAGAAACAATAAAGCAAACCAGAGAATTCCCACACCAGCAGGAGATATGAAACTACTCCACATCTATTCCTTTTCAGTTTGACAACATTAAGACACTAACTTTTAAGATCAAATGTGTTGATCTGTGTAAGAAAAGCCCCGCCGTTTAAAAAAAAGAAAAAGAAAAAAAAAGTCCTTTTTTCCGGTTTCGTTTCCCCTCTGAATTCGTGAACTACACCATATTTAACAATTTGCTAAGTCGGTCCATTAAGAGTTTGACTTGGTTTGATGATCCTTGCCCTCACTGTACAGACTCAATTGGCTCATGGTTGTCATTGAGGGGGGAAACTGAGGCAAACCCTCGTAACAAGGTCTTAAAAGCATGGTGTGAGGTAATGCTGGAAGTGATAGGTTTTCCCCTGGGGTTGATTAGGCTCAACCCTGTAACTTTCACTTAATGTGATACGACCCTTCAGAGCCCCAGCTCTCTGACAACACGCACACGCCCCACCATTACTACCACGCATATGCACCTAGAAACGCACACAATTCACAAATTCACCTCGGCCCTCCCATTCCCACTGCAACAGCCCCTGTTTAGTTAAAAGCAAGGCTGCCGGCAATTAACTGTGTTATGTCAAGCTCATTCTCTGGCTGTTGCTCGCTGGGTAAACTGTTCCAATCCCCAGCAGCCGACAGTGAGAAGGTGTTGCTGTTATCGCAACGCGGTTTTAAAAAGCCCACTGAGGATTACACACTGCAGTGTAGGATTTTGGGCTTGTTGGCCAACATGGAGCTATTAGTGAGCTATTTTGCCATGAAAACACATGCTAGTGAACTCAAAAGAGGAAATAATCCGCCCTTTAACTCTCACATTGTGCACTTTTTACTTGTTACTATTACATATAATATTACAACGTTGTGAAATTATTCTCTGCATTTCACCTAGCCTTGGGGAGCGGTGGGCAAATTGGGACTCAGTGTGTTGCTCAAGGACACAACAATGGTTACAGCCACCCCGATAAGATTCTTCAAGTCTTAAAATTCAAAATATTTGCCCACACTTTGTTCTAGTTCAGGGCGAGTGAGACACATTTGAAGGTGAAGTTATCCAAATCTTGAAGTGATTAGTGGTATTTGGACATAAAGCCAATAGCATATGGTGGCTAATGTAATCTAAAGATAGCTAAAATTAGCCCTCTTATGCTACAAGCTCATTTTAGTTGATGTCCCATTAACATTCATTTTGCTGACTTCAATGGCATACACCTTCATACTACATACATGCCAAAGAACCTTATTTAAGACACTTTTTATTATTAGCGGCGGGACACGACGACTCTTACCGAAGTCTCATGGACATTCTGCATTTCAAACTCTCAAACAATCATCAGATATCAAACAGGAAACTACGGGAACGGCCTGCCTTCTCAAAAGACTAAAAAGGCATGTTCTGCAAATGTAGTGGAGGTTTAATGGGGGGTCTGAGTTGGCCCACCTCTGAGAAGGGCAGCGGAGGTAGTCAGAGCCTCGAAAAGCAGACATCTGTATAAACAGGATATGCCGGCATGACAAAATGGTTGTGATGTTTTGATGACGTACTACCCATGTGGCTCGAAACCAGAAGTCTTACACCAGCTAGTAGCACTTAGCAGGTAACTCAAAGAAGAATATCAACCGAAAATGGCCTGAAATTGAGGAGATTATAATGTAAATTTAAAAAAAAGGTGACATCATTACGCCGTTATTGCACGATCTCGGTGTATAAAGGCGTAAAAGACTATAGGACTACATTTTGACATACTTTTTAGTGTAAATGCACTCCAACCAACTGAAGTATGGATGTACGGGTGTAAGGTTTGCCTAGTGGTGGAAGGAGTTTGGGAGTCATTCTCCTGAAATTTTCCCTTATATTTTGTCACCAGCATTGCAATGCAAAAAAGTGAACGCTGGTAATATGTACAAAAATATGAAAATATTTACAAAAGAGGAAGTCTGAACGTTTCACAAGCCGGTACAATTATCAACACAAAACAACCAAAATTTGGTTAGATACACTCTCTCCCAGAAAAGCCTACTGCCCTGGCTTTATAGGAGTAGCTCCACCCACCCCAATTAAAATAAATTAGTCCAAATATAAAACGTACGTGGACAGTGAGACCACAAAACATATCAAACATTACAACAATTTAAGTAAATAAATGCTCTTGACGCTTAACTGTCTCTGACTGTTATCTCTTTACCGATGGTGAAAAATAGCAGGGATGAGAAGGAGCAATAAATACATGTTAGCGAACGCTAGCCCGGCATGCTTATGTTAAATGCTAATGCTCACAACTTGAGGGGTAGAGCAGATGATGGGGACAACAAACAATTATATGTGCCAGCATGATTCAATTTATAATAGAATTGAATGTTCTTAGATATGTGTTTGTCAGTCTTTTAGCAGGCAAGGTTTAACCCCATGACAACGGGATTTGAGAAAAAACCCACATGTTGCATTGCAGCAACTTTCAATGCGGAACTAAGCGTTGGCGTATTTTCTTTGTCATGAGGAAGAATATGTTATTAAAGTCTTTAAAATGACATCAAGAATGTCAACACATTGGTATCACACTCTGGAGATTATTCCTGATTTTTATTTAACTTGATTTATGACGTTTAGATTGAGTTTGAGAAAGTTGGTCAAACGGTGTCGAGGTTTCTAATGATGTGAGTGCAGGTGTGTCTTGATTCCTCGACTTCTCCTATTTCTTTACTAACAGAAGGGTTTGGAAACTGGATGGAAAGCCACAATATCCTGGTTTCTTTCTGAGCCCATCCAGATTTCCGAAACCAGGATACGATTCTTATATGGGCTAGAAAATAATTAGGATGCTCTGGTTTTCAGCTTTTCATTTTCAGTCATTGGCAGTTGGTGCACTACCTTTTGCTGAGGGGAAAGCAATACGTCAATGGTATCGGTTTAAAAGCATGCTCAAAGCAGAGCCGTCCAACCTAAATACAACCTACTTACTAATTTAAAGTTTTTATTAGGGACATACAGCGCCTCTTCAAGTCTATCTGGTTTCAGGATAATTGGGTTTGCCAGTGCGAGGATTCTTTCCACGGAGTTTAGCTGACATCTCCAGACACTAAATTATGAAAGAAAACATCCATATTTTCTTTTCAGTGGTCCACCGGTTGCGTTCCCATTCATGTCACATAGGTCAACGTAATAACAAACCCGTCATTTACCGTAAAACCCTAATTTGTCCGCCAGATATTAATCTCAAACTTTTGTAATTCACCGCAGTGACGGGCAGAGCTTTTAAATAAACACTGATGGTGACCAGAGCGAGGGAGGGCCATCGCTCTTGACGAGTGATGATCCTCTTCACTATCTCCATGCACTTGGGGGCCTAAACAGTTTATTTCGTGTTTGCAGTCACTTCCTAGGGGTTGTTAAACTGATGTACAGTTTGACAGAAACGGAGGGAAACCAGATCATCGGAGGAAGATTGTTTTGACCTGATAAGTAGAAATGGGTACATTAGGGAGAAAAATGGAGCAAAACACTAAAACTGTGGGATTAGTCTTGTATTCAGTTTACACAGACAGATGCCACATGCTGCAAAAGTCTTTTGTGTGAGAACCTGGGCCCACCTACGGTATCATTTCTTTTCAACAAGGGGCTATACGTTTGCCAAAAGATCCTATGAAGAAAAAGAAGTGGATTGTGTTTTCATTCATGTTGATCTCTTTATACAATAAAGAAGTAGATGTTCTGAGTTTTGTAACTGGTATCTGGAGATCTCTCGGCGCCTTGGGGGAACGAAAGAGATCAAGGCTCATGGCGGACAGGTAACTCCAGTCAGTAATAAGAGCAAAGAACAATTAGAAATATGAGCTCGAAGCATTTTGAAAGGCAGTTTACAGTAACTGGCACTAACATCAAAGGAGCAATTGAGATTAAAGTCATTGAGGTAGTTAACAGCAACCAGCACATACATAAAAGGTCAAATAGAGATAAAAGAGATAATGAGTCGTCGGCCAGGCTATTTGCAATGGCAACTGAGGGAAATAAAGAGATCAAGGGCCATGGCGAGCAGGTTATTCCATTCAGCGCAAGGTCAAAGTACGAATATATGCAAGAGATCACAGCCTTTAGCAGGTAGCATACAGTGGCTGTCAAATGAATAATTGAGATGACAGAGATCAAAGTTGCTGACAGGCAATTTAAAATGGCTAGAGCTCAGATCAAAGGATGAATGGTGATCAAAGATAAAAGCCGTTGCTAGGCAGTTAACCATCCTTTTGTCTTTCGGTAAAAAACAAAACAAAAAACAAACATAATTGCTTTCATTAAATTGTTGTTTTATCCAAATGTATACTATGTTTTGTGACCAGCGAAAACAATATATGTCGGTATGTGCTCAGTAAACGTTGACATGTACCAGTCTGACAATTCATCAATGTATGTTCCTCTAGTTAAAATAATATAAATATATGAGGCAAACCAGACCAGGTCAATTCTGAGCTGGGAGGACAACAGTCACCTTGTCCACAGGAAGCCAATTCAATGTTTAGCTTGTTTCATACCGGCGTGGTCCCTCACCTTGATCCCACATTTGTTTGTATTCCGGGAACTAATACAAAATGTAAAAGTGAACCAATAAAAGGTCATAGAGGCGATGTTATGCTGCCAAACATTGGCATGTTGAACATCCTTTAATGCGGTAAGCTAAAGGCTTATGGTTAACTTCAACTGTAATACTAGCCTGACTTCAAATTGCAGAAGTTTAAACTGTTATTAAATCTACTTTCATTGCCTATAAACTCAAGATTCAACCAACTGCATTGCTGAAACCCTTAAAGATTACACTTAACATTCACTTACCTCTATTTCAACAAAGAAATCAACCGTTGAGGATCTAATGATAACAACAATAATCAACTGGTTTATTTAACTCGCTTGCTTTAACAAGTTTACCTTTTTTAAATACCTCTTTTTTTAAAATGTCCTTGCCTAGTGATTCCTCCAACCACAAACAAACTTCAGGGAAAAGTCACACAACCTTTTTACTATTAGTAACCTGCCTTCCTCTGCTCCTGAGTCACTATGTTAACGTTGGCTAATCTGACCGTGACACATGATTGATGACCTTTCCCAAGTGTGCAGGATCCAAAGGATTAGCGGTGTTTACTTCTAGTAGCATGCTGGGTTCCTCCGCTATTAATGACTGGAATTAATAACCTACTGACGCCTATGAGACAGCTATGTTTACGCACAGGCACACACATGACAGTCTGCCCTGGACATTGAGTAGTTGTAGAAGTGTCTGCCCTTGCCCAGAAAGGTTTGTGTTTATATGTCACTTATGATGATAATATTCGTTTTGGTCGGGATTGATTCTCTCCAAATGTAATTTTTTTCTTAGCCTTTAACATTTTCGGACCATATGACTCAGAGAGATATTAGTAATGTATGCTTAGTGTTTACTTTTCTTCCACGCTATGTATCTGTCTCACCCTTTCCCGTCTTCCCAAACACACACACACACACACACACACACACACACACACACACACACACTAAGGAGCATGAGAACGGGTAATTCCTTGACAACTTCAATGAAACCTCATACAAAGAGCAAAACTCAAGCGCGGGGGGGAGGGGGGGGAGGAGAAATGCAACACCGTACAGTAGCCTGACCTCCTCCAGCTACCATAGACATGTATGCACCAGATACTGGGTGTGGCTGTCTTCTCGCACAAAGCCAGAAATAAAGAGTGAAGCTATTGCTTTCAGCAGCAGGACCCCTGGCTGACCTTCCTCATCGACCCCAGCATGACCCCATAGTTAGGAAGGAGCGAAGCAAAGCAGCTGGTATCACTGCCTGCACATCATAATGGGTCAAAAGGAACTTGCTGTCATTCTGAGCTCAGCGTGAAGTTGAGGCTTCCAGTCACCGGCACACTTATAACTCTCAGTGTGAGTGTAGCCTCAAGACTTTGGTCATGGAAGCATTGTATCTTAAGTATTTCTGCACAGCTGAGCCGGGTCGCCTGTTGTGGTTCAAATAGAGGTTCGTGGCTTCAGGGCTCATCCGCACTCAGTTTACACCGAGGAATGTGTCACACCTTCCAAACCAGCTGAAAATGGAGACCTCGGGACATTAAATCGATCATTTCTGCCCTCAAACCGTCTGAAATGAATCCCTCGGTGATTAAATCATAGTCATCTAAAGATGACTTATCCTCTCCAGCATTGGATAACTAAAAGAATAGATGTCCTTCTTCGAAAGTTCAACGAAGTTTGGTCTGCAGCTCCTTAGGAATGTTATATTTGGTTTTCCACATGTACAAACTCTCACAGACTTACACACATAAGACTTAAAGGTCTATTCCACAAAATACTGATTTTATAGTTTAAATATTAAAATTACATTATTGTCTCACAGTATTCACAGTAAATTACACTTTTTAATATGACAGTTTTATCGCCATTTTTAATAGTATATTTAACTTTTTAATAGTATTATAACACCTTGTGAGAGTGTTCTTGCACTTTATTGTAGTATTTTGCATTTTTACGACTATTATTATGAGCTGTTTATGTTTTGATATTGGATTTTGATTGGACTTGTTTTTTTTATGTACCCGTAAAGTGACTTTGAGTATTTATGAAATGAGCTCTATACTTATATATATGTATCAGTATTGTTATTATTGTACTTCGTAGAACGGTTTTACATTATATACCAAACAAATCCTTGATCGTGGCACGTTGTGGAGAAAAACAGTTCAGTTGTAATGTGAAATAAAGTGGTGAAATAAAGTTTAGGTGAGTTTTTGGGTGATGTATTTGTCGTAAAAAGTTGTAGGTGTTAAGGAGTGAAGGTTTAAGGTTTTTTTATTGTTACCTTAAAGGTCAATTTGTTGCGCAGACGGGAAATCCAGCAATCCATAGTTAAAAACAAGACAACAATACGAACAGAAATTCAAAGGAGGACCGGAGGAAGGGAATGAAAACGCACAAGACAAACGTCATCATGGAACTATTAGGATCTACCTGAAGCTTAGAGAATGGAGGGAGAGAATACGGTATGACATATCCTCCAGTGTATAAAGTTTTTGATAAGATGAGCGACGCTCAGGGTTGGAGGTAGAGCGGTCATCAACCTAGCAGGATAGTTTGTGAGGCGGATAGATGGACACACTGATCACTTAGTCTTCCTTACTTAGTTAGTCAGGGAGATAAAAGTAAAGGAATCTGTAGACTGTAGCTTTTTATTAAGCAATCTAACTATAAAATGATGCTATTATAAGTTCTTTATATGTTCAAAGCTCTTGTCCAGCAGCCAGACCCCCCTGCACCTTAACTAAAGTGTAAACAGTTATCTTAAACTGTTTATCTTCAGAAACGGACGTTTAACCCCGCGAGAATGCGGCGTATAAATCTGTCCCTCTATCTATCTCTCGTATGCATTCTCATGTGTCACGCTGTGTTTGGTCCACAGTCGACCTGGAGCACATGAGGACGGTGAAGGCTGACAAACATCAGCGTTTCTGCCAAGAGAACAGCCTCCTCAGTCAGTTCGCATCGGCCAAGACGGGGGACTCGGTAGGCTCCGATTCATCTGAAAAGCAGTGATGAAAATAGAAACTACAGGGACTTGGATAAGGCTTACCTATTTCCTCTCTTTTTCAGGTGTACCACTGTTTCCAGAGAGTGGCTGCTGAGATTCTTGGTGTGAAGCTGAACAAAGCAGAAATGGAGCAGTCCCAGGTGAGCCGTCAATGCATCAGGGCCTTTTTCTCCAATCTCGTCACGTCGTCTATTCAGTTCCACTTCAGCCACTTTTTAAAAAATTTTCAAATTTTTTTTTAGAGTATCTCATTTGCTTCTAGGGCAAACTTAAAATCTTTGCCTCTGAACTAGCGGCCCGCTGCCTCTGAGCCGTAAAGTGTCCCAACTGGGCCGCGAGGAACCAGTAAGATTCTGTAAAAAACACATATAAACAGGTTTAGGCTGTTTTTAGCAGGAATTAAATTGAACTTATCCCAGTCTGCCTGAGCGACACCTTCACCCACCCTCTGGGATTTTTTGGAGGGACTGAGACTAAAACGTACTTATCTCGGCTGGTACTCATCCACCTGGTCGCTTCACTGCAGGCGAACCAAAAAGTGCATCTATTCATGACCCATTTGTCAATGTGTACGTCAGTGTGGTGTCCTAAAGCTTGCAAAAGATGGTGTCTTTAAGTCTCAGTCAATCAATCAATCAATCAATCAATCAATCAATCAATCAGACCCTATTTCTAGAGAACTTTTCATATATATAAAATGTAACAAAGCGCTTTATAAACTAAAAATAATAACCTTCCCCCACCAATACACACATACACACACAAATATGCAAATATTCACAAACATACAAATACAAATACACACAAACATGAAAATATACACACATGTACAAATACAAACAAACACAAACATCCAACTACAAACACACACACAAACATTGTAATGGATGGATGGATTCTACCCAGGTTGGTCACATGACCCACCATCTCACCAAATTTCACCAAAATGTACCAAAATGTTTATGCATAATAGACATAAATATTGAAAAAAGCGAAGTTTTCCAGTGCTAAACGAAAGTGAAACCACATTCTTGACTTCCCACATTCATCTGGATCTACTCCGAAATTAAAAATGAGTCCTTGCCTTTCATATTTACAATAACAATAGCAATGACAATCCTACCAGGTTTCATGAAAATTAGTAGTTATTTGTGTAAATTTGCTAACAGACAAACGGACTGATCCTGGTGAAAAGATCACCTCCTCGCTGGAGGCGAGTGAATCTTCGACATGAGAAACACTCTTTGGGTTTCTCTCTCTCCATCAGCTGTTAATGGGAAACAAGCCCAGGAATCCCGCTGAGTCCAATAATGCAGTATGCCCAGAAAATCCTAATTATATTTTAAGTCCATGAAATCATAACATATAAGCTCTTTGGAAAAATCCGCACATTTTCCTGGCCTGTATCACTGAACTAGTGGGGGGCCTGGCCTCTTAACCTCTCGACAAGAAGGGTTCCATTGACGGATGATGGGAGACATCAACACCCGATGTTGATGTTCTGAAAGAATATTGTCAATTTTGAACTGGGTCGCTTTCCAAATCTTATCAGATACCACTGCTTTGCACTTCAGCGACCATTAGGGAAACACCCCTCGTTCCCTGAGGTTATAATTGATTGGTGAAAGCGTTGAAGTCGCTGCTAATATTTCCATGCTGTTTGCTCCGAGCGTGAGGCTGAATGTTATGCCTCGACGTCGGGGAGGAGAATTAGTGTGTAAACATGAGTTTGTTATGTTTGCCTCCTGGGACGCTCTACTGGCCAGTGACACTGCCCATCTGTAAATAGACCCACACTGACCACATTATCGTGTGAAATCTGGGGTTAAAGGTAGGCCGCCGCAGGGGTGAGGAGGTTAGGATTGGCCGGCTGATTTATTTGGTTTATCTCCCACCGTTTTGGGCCAAAAACAGGGTCTCAGCTTGCCAGCAGAATCAAGGTGCCCAGTGGTGGCAGCTGCAGGATTTACAAGGTCACCTCCCCCAGAGGCATTAATCCTGGGTCTGATATGAGCGGCTGGAGCCACACTGGCTGGGTAGTGGTTGATGAGCGGAGCCAAAGGGAGGTCAGGACCCTCGAAGAATGGAGAGCATGGAAGGGAAGGACTGGCCAGCTTCTCAAGCCCCTCTCCCATCACTAACACTACTGCTGACTAACTGAGGAAGACTAATGGAGCGCTCTATCTACGGTCTCCTTCCTCTTCTCCCCTGATAGCTCTGTCAATAAAGCAAAGTGCTTTAATCCGGGTTAATCAAGCAGGGGGACTAGCCGGATCCAGTTCACACTTCAAGTCGCACAAGACTTGACAGCGTTGAGAGCTTTTCTTTCCACATCTACATACGGGTCTATAAATATCTGTTCAAAAGACGTGATCAAGGACAAGGCAGCAAGTTTAACATGTTGCAAACCCATTTAATACTACCTTAATGTTCGGTCTTCAGCGTCAGAAGATGATAAAATACATTCTTTCTTACAGTGCTCTCGGTGGCTACACCCCCATTCTGGTTGTTGCGTTCGATGTTCACAGGGAAAGTTTCGGCACACAACAAAGTATCGAAGCGGTGCGTTTTGTTCCTGAGTAAATCTTTTTCTTTCATTTGCTTTTTGTTTCCATTGTCACAAAGTTACTTTTGAAGTAACAAAGTTAGAAAGAGATATTCTTACTTTTTCAGCTCCAGTCCGTGAGAAAAGAAGTATTCTTTGCAGTCAAACTCTTAAAAAAGTAGTAGATAGTTTTCTAATGTAGACACGATGGAGGGACATGGAGCTGGTCATGCCACCTAAGGATGAGGCTTTGAGGAGGTCGGGCCTGCGGGTCTAGCTGTGAGGCCAGAGAAAGCCTCATTATCAGCTGTCTGATTTAGAGAGCTGAACACGGGGGTCACGACCCCTGACAGTATTATATCTGCCTGCCAGCCCTCTCTGTCATGCTCCTCTGTCTGCCGGATCAGATAGCGAGGCCGCGGATCGCTCAGCGACTCCGACACCGGGTTTCGGCAGCTCATCAATCAGGCAGCTAACCAGGGCCCGGCCCGCTCCGCAGCCATGTGGTCTGTTCATGCATGATTAAGGGCCCGGCTGCCTCTTCTAGCATTAAGATCAAATTTTGGCGAGACAATATGAGGCTAAAATCAATCACCTTTCTGGATGCTACGTATATTTCAGGGACAAAGAGGCTAAAAATCCACTTGTTTTACTCTTTTAATGATCAGGGTTCTATACTGACCACTAATAAATGAATAAAGCATAAAGTATATTCATTTGTTAGTGATGATTCTTCAACGGTTCTGGAAAGCAGCTCATCTTATAAAATATACATTAAAACATTACCAAACATCTCATTTCATCACATCACAGTTTGTTGGACAAAAACCTAGTCCGACCCGCCGCATGTACAGATGTCTTCCTCAGCACAACGATAGCAATCATGCCATAACATTGTAACTACTGACAGATTATTGATTAAGTCCAAGACGCCATTTTTTGTCTCGTCCTTGTCATGGAAAGAAAGGTTTCTGACGAACATTCTTCATTCTTCATCATTGTTAACAACATACATATTTATCTTATTTTTCTCAGTTTTTCCCTACAAAACATTTTTTTATTGAGCCAAAATTAAGGTAAAGTTTCAAGTTCAAAATGTTTGGCTGATTTTTGATGTTTTATGTGAAAATTAACATCTGCAATTTTACACTCTTGGCGTTGCTGTCGGTATTTCACATCATGCTTAACTTTTTTTTCTCCTTTCTGTTTCTCATATTTCTCCTTCATTTCTCTTTCCCTCCTCACCCTCCTCCTGATCCTTCCCTGTTCATCATCCTGACCTGACTTGGCTTCGTCGCTTCCATTCTCCCCATTCGCCTCATCCTCACTCAATGCTTTGGTCCCTGCCCTTTGCCTTTTTTCCCCGTTCTCCTCATCTCCATCTCTTTGCTGCTGTGACTTGTTGGACCTTCTCAGAGGATTGTGAAGGCTGAGCTGGTGGCCTACCCGCAGGATGAAGGCCCAATTAGACAGGAGATCCCCCAGAAAAGCAAAATATGTTCTGTTCAGTAGTTGGAAGTACGTCTCCACGGTTACACACATGTATTCCAGTAGTTACAGTTCCTGTAAATAGGTAGCTTTGTAGCCGTAGTTAGCATCCCGCTCATGATGTTTTGATTTTAGTGCTCGTTGTAGCGAATGTAGAGAAACCCTAATAGAACCCTTTAACTCCTCCTCTCTCCACTTGTTACCATAGAGGTGAAGGTAAAGTCTGTTGCCTCTTTTCCACCAAAGAAAAATCAGGTGATGGTTCTGGTCTGGTGCTGGACTAGAGCCAGTTCAGAGTTGGATCAACGAGTCAACCCTCCAGGAATCAGTTTGGGTTTAGACCGTCTGGAAAGCATTAAAGCCAAATCATTACTAAAGAAAGCCACTTCAGTATGACACTCACAGGGGCACTAGAGTCACGTTATTACGTCACAGGGACACTAGAGTCACGTCATTACGTCACAGGGACACTAGAGTCACGTCATTACGTCACTGGGACACTAGAGTCACGTCATTACGTCACAGGGACACTAGAGTCACATCATTATGTCAGAGGGACACTAGAGTCACGTCATTACGTCACAGGGACACTAGAGTCAGGTCATTACGTCACAGGGACACTAGAGTCAGGTCATTACGTCATAGGGACACTAGAGTCACGTCATTACGTCACAGGGACACTAGAGTCATGTCATTACGTCACAGGGATCCTAGAGTCACGTCATTACGTCACAGGGACACTAGAGTCACGTCATTACGTCACAGGGACACTAGAGTCACGTCATTACGTCAC
>VRLP01002805.1:0-77960 GCA_009660295.1 Lophius piscatorius
TTTCCAATTCATCCCTACATAAACCGAATATATGATTTTTCTTGAGTGATCACCAAGGGTTTTGTGCCTTTTTGATTTTAGTTGTACTATAACTTAACATATACTAGGAGGACGAGCCAATGCAGAACTGGTTTGTTTATTGGTTTATAGTGTTGTGGACAATTCCCATTAAACAGACTGTAACATTAGTTAGGCAGCTTTAGTCTCTATGGCTAATTTCTAGCAGTAGTCCACGGCCAGTTGACAGTGACAACCCTTAACATGAAGACATTATATCAAAATACATTATTAAAAAATAAAGGAGACAAGAAGAAATGGATTAAGTAAACAGCACAATTGTCTCAGGCAATTAACAAGAGGAATATTACAACATGTAAGTACATATCACATGTAAGTAGTTGCATCACTGCAGTTCATGAGTTTAAAAGGACATAAACAATAAACACATTAAAATCACTTAAACACATATACGCAGTTAGGGGAGATTGAGGAGCAGAATCTATGATCATGTCACATATAACAGAAATTAATGTGTGCAGTTGTAATTGTCATCAAGCCATTTTTTTAAAGTGTTTTGTAAATGTAGTGTATGTGTGTATATTTTAGATGTGGCTGGGTAGGGAATTCCAGTTTTGTGTTGCTGTAACTAAAAATTCCAGAGGTATCAATGATTGGTTGCGTTGAAGCACCATGGAAAAAGTGCGGTTAATGGTGCACATCCAGCACCTAGAAGAGGACCTGGAAGGGGATCCTCCTGCTGTCCCTATGCAGAGCTGATGTACAGCTTGGGCTTCACCAGTTTACCTCTCAATGGTTTAGCAAGTCAGGCCTTAATATTAACCTTCTGCAATGGAAACTTATGCAAGTTTCATGCTTTGTTGGTTTTTCATTTGTTAAATAATAAATATGACCATTTGTTGTGACGCGTTTCTTCATCATCTCTCAGTTAATTTAACAAGAAAATGCAGAAATACCTATGTAGTTTATGAGTGTCATGGTAATCTATTGTGCCGTTTATGCAGAATTTAGACCAAGGTTCAAACAAACCCATTTACAATGTATGTAAAGTAGATAAAATGCTGGATTATGCCTCACACCTAATGCCTGAATTTTCCTCAGAGTTTCACGAAAATCTGTCGATTGAAAAGAAAAAAAAAGTAGATTGTGTAATCCTCTTAACAGACGCCAACAAACATCTGCAAAACCATAGCCTTGGAAGTAAAACTTTAGAAGATGAAAGACAGAAAATAGATGATAGACCGGAGAATAGAAAAATGGGGTAAAATAAGATCAGTGAACAGTGGCTCTCCAA
This sequence comes from Lophius piscatorius, assembly GCA_009660295.1. Lineage (NCBI taxonomy): Eukaryota > Metazoa > Chordata > Actinopteri > Lophiiformes > Lophiidae > Lophius > Lophius piscatorius. The sequence goes on from VRLP01002805.1 coordinate 1,313, forward strand.
TGGATAAAAAGGCACATTTACCAAAAGGCCGTGTAGTCAGACCTGTTTTCACTGTTATTTCAGTACCTCTCCCGAGCCCCCCATCTTCCAGTTGTTATTATCCAGCTCTATCAGGATGGCAGTGCTTTCCTCTGTCCAGCCTGAATGTGAAAGGTCAGAGCGGTGATCAAGCCCTTAATTAGACAGACCTGGGAAGAGGAACTAGATCACAAGGTGTCACCGTCTTCAAATGAAAAACCAGTGACGCCTTCCCACCGAGCCGTAGATGAAGCCTGTGCCTCTTTTGATTTAAAAGGAAAACAAGATGAGCACACAGTGATGTGGCTCGCCTTTTCTTTGGCTGCCCTTAATCCTCTGCTAGTGGCTCATAGTCTGAGAACTTTCAGACGGAGAATTAGTTTTAAAAAAAAGGCTTTTAAGGCTGGGTGAGGGGTATATGAACATACTCTTTTAACCAAATAGGGCCGATGTAGTAACTTAAACACAGCAAATATAATGCAGTTACCCCCATAACTTTAAAACAACCTGTCTAATATTGTCCCCATTTAACGGCCAAAACAGCTCTGTGATGCACACTAATGAGCCTTGGCTGCCGATGACCCTGCCACCGTTTCAACATTTTTCCTTTCTTTACACCACTTTGGGACTAACCACCACCGAACAAGAACTGCTGTTGTGGAGATGCTCTGAACTAGTCGTCCAGTCAGCACAGTTTAACCATTACATTACCTGCTTTTTAGATCTTCTAATTGTGGGTCGTCCTCATCGTATTGCCTCGCATTAATATACACTATATTTTCAATTAGGTTCTGTAACCTCTTCTGCCATGTTGAGAGTTTCAACTGTATGTCTCTTTAAGTTTCCATAATAACATAAACAGTATTTATATTTTTTTGACAAATTTGACATCCTTCCATACAACCCAGAGTTTGTCCATTACAGACAAGACTATGTGTCCCATCAACAAGACATACCTTTATGAGCTATTTTAAAGAGCAACATTTGACATGGTAGACAGGAGTCAATGGAATTTTTAAGTATAAGTCAGTATGAAGATTAAATATAAAAAGTTCTTCCCGACAGGTCCCATAATTAGGCTTCTACCTAGTTTACCAATGCTAGATTTTGATAGAAACATTCGTTGATGTCACAGCCAAAGGTTGTAGTATGTGCTTATAGCTCGCTCTGGTGGATATAGGTGGTAATTTGAAGGCCAAAATCCCTCTGCGGTCAAAATCTCATTTTTGGGTACATTGACGATCCAACTGTGCCAAATGTAGAGGCCTCCTTGTCAAAAAACAAAAAGGCCCAAGGACCAAGGAACTAATCTGACCAGTGCCACTAGAGTGCAAAGGCATACCACCGGGGGCACGTGCCAATGTCATCCACACTATAGCAAACAAGAATGGGCTCAGAACCAGTCCTTGTTGTAGTCCCACCTCCACCTTGAACCCATCCATTACTTCTATTGCACACATCACAGCTGTTATACTGCACATATACATATCCTGTACCACTCTAACATATATCTCTGTCACTCCTGACTTCCTCATGCAACAGGCCTGACATAGGTCCTCCCTCACCAATTTGTCGTAAGTTTTTGTTCTAAATCCACAAAGACACAGTGTGACTGTCTTACCTGTCCATAGACAGGAAGGTGAGGGAAATGCACCTGGTAGTTGTGGAGCTATTTTAAGTTCACTTTGGGTACATAACAAGTTTGAGACCTGAAAGGGTCTGTCATGATTTGCATGACATCACACTTTCACTTTCTTTCACATGTATTATGTAAATGCTTCTTAAATGAACTATTTTAAATAGTTCAGTATAAGCCATCAGGTCTCTGTAGCCCCCTCCGTCAAAAGGTATCTTGACCAAAGCAATTCCCGCCATGTATTTAACCATCCTGGTTATCACACATCTTCACCCAGATAGAGACTGCATAGAAATGACTTAAGAACGCCAGAAAAGCATCCAGACTGGAAGTAGCAAAATTAGCCCGGTTTTTCTGCAACCAAAACAGCAAAAACTAACCCACAATGTCTGAACATCAATGGTACCGATCTACCAAGGGGCAGTGAAACTGGAGAACTGAGGTCTCTGGGTTGTGCCCAAAGGACACATAAGATAAGACTCCACCTTCATCCTGCTACTGTCTGACAGCAGAAACAGAAGATGCACCACCAGATGACAGCTCATTCCTCGCCACCATCGGTACAACAGTAACATGTTGTTACTTCTTTGCCTTGTTCAAAAATGCGTAGCCAAAAATCTTATAGAAGAACTATCTCTAATTTCTGTTTAAAAAAACTCATTGCACTTGATATAAGACACACTGAAATCTCGGAACAATCAGATCAATTAACACGAAACATTTCACACATTTCTTTAGACATCTCATATAGAATCTTTGTAATATCTCAAATGCTCAAGATGAGTATGTCCAGCTAACGTAAAGACGTATTTTATAAAAAAAAAATAAAATGCTAAAATATGACATATATATATTTCTCAGGTATGCTTTGGTCTTAAATCCACGAGAGTGTTGCCTGCATACAGCTTGGAATAAGTTCAATACACCTACAATAAAGAAGTTGAAATGTAAGGCAAAAACAAACAAAAGCTACTCAAGGGAAGAGCCATCATTTAATTACGTCTTTAATATGCTCTGCATAAAATGGTTTGAGTGATTGTCAGTGCAAAGAGGAGAGGAGGATAGGGAAGAAAGCGAAGAGAGTCAGGTGAAGGTGAAATATGATTAAAACAAAATGGTCATAGGGACCAATAGGGAGTGTTTAACACGAAGTCTGGTCCTTAAATTCCCCTGTATACATAACTGAGTTGGCTATAATTGGTAAAAATGCACTCAGAGCATTTTTCCCTTGAACAATCGTCCAGTTGCTACACTATAGCAGTGTAATGATGATGGAAGGTAGTTGATGTAATTGAATTTCACCAGACTGCCTGAAAGCACGTGAGACAATGATGAAGTGATGCATTAGGTCTGGAATGATACAGTATGTGTGCTATCGAATGCAGGATTAAAAATATTTGTGTGACGATCAGTCTCCTTAATAGGTTCATCTACATGCTCTGTTTAAGCCATCGCAGTACAAGTGCACTATTACGCCAGAGCAGCCGATGTTATAGGTAATGTTAATTAAGTCATTGATGGATTTAATCAGCTGTGAGCTCAGATTGCTGCACAGCAGTGCACAGGCTGTCCAGTTATTACCATAACACTAATATATAGGGTTCTAACTCCAAGCATGAACAAAGAACCTGACATTATAATCACTGACGTTAAGTGAATGCGATTGATTATCTGGTTTCCATGGCACCTGTCAGTGGGTGGGATGTACGTATTAGGCAGCAAGTGAGCAACTGAAGTTGATGTGTTGGAAGCAGGAAAAATCCATAGGTAGAAAATTGGTGACACTTACAAGGACCAAATCGTGGCAGCGGGACTGGTTCAGAGCATCTTTAGAACTGTAGGTTGCTGCCTGTGTTGTCTGATCCCACAGATGAGAAACTGTGGCGCAGATTGCTGAAAATTTCAAGCTGGTTCATATTGAAAGGTGTCCGAATATACATGACATCACAGAGCCGTTATAGTGGAAAAAAGCAGGATTCAAGCAATATTGTGGTGGTTTTTGTTACTTTTAAGTTTAGGTTTGGACCCATACTCGGACATGGACAGAGTAGTTCAAAGGGGAATTTTAATGAAATCAGGCCGTTGGAAGGGCTTGAGCTATTTGAGGAGTGAGCAGCAAAAGCTGTGGTGGTATGGTGGTGCTTCCAGATGCATTGTTGAATAATCTGGCAATGAAGGAGAAGCCAGGGCGGATATGCTGCAGCAGATGAGTAAAACTTTTTTGTACAGGATGATTCAGTTGTCGTATAGAGAGCCACTGAGATGAGGCAACGAGAGAGACAGAAGAACACAGGAAAACTCTGGGCAGCTGGGAGGGAGAAGTTACTAGGGAGCTGTAACAGTTCTTTTGTTAAACTGGGTATTTTACACTATTGTTTTATTATCTATGTATCTTTAATTGTATTATCAATCATGTTATAGTGTAGGTGTTATCTGATAATTACATTATCTGATGGTTACATATATGAGGTTGTTATTAATATTTATATATTATTTATACAGATTTACAATCTATCTATCTCTATCTGTCTCTATCTCTCTAAGTGTTATGACATGATGTACATCACAGGGAACGAACAACAGTGAAGATTGTTCTTTGCATTGACCCATCTCTGAGGAGTAGTGGGCCGCTCCTAAGAAAGCAACTGCTAATGAATTTAGGTTTGGTGTCTTACCTAAGGACCCTATGACATTTGGACCACAGGGGCAATCAGATAATCGAACCACCAACCTTCCAACTGGGGGAATGATTGCCAAACAGGACTCAAATTGCCATCTTTATTCTGAGGTATTATGGCAGTTTTATTCTTCTTTTATTTACTAATTTTATAGAATTCTGACACAATAAAAAAATTACTCAATGGATCAGCAGAACTATTTTTTATATATCTCTCTATCAGCAGAGTTCCACAAAATAATTTCCCATGAAAAGTTTTAATTCACATGCAACAACAAGAGCCAGAAAACTACATTTCTCGAGTTAAGTAAAATCAGTTGTTTTTTGATTAACAATACGAACAAAAAGAAACTTTAAATTTCACTTGATAAAATGGCTGGGCCATTTCATCGTTTACACTTCTACCACAGTAAAACAGCAAAAATGGACTGTTGCTCCTCATATCTGTTTCTTCAGTAAGTTGAACGGCTGGAGGAATGTGAATGCATCTTGCCAATTAATCAAACATGCGTTCGATTTACTAATACGCGCATCTGACTTACTAATACGTTTATCATATATCCTTTTTTTTGTAAATGTCTCATCTATATCTCCTCTTGGGCTCTATAGCATCTCCTCTAAGGATTAGCCTAAAGTTTTTTAGACTCACTGGATAAAGGCTGACATCTGACAACTGAGGATCAGGGAGAAGCGCTGGCGAGCTTGATTGACACCCTGGCTATCGCAGTGCATTCTGGGACCTGTAGTATCTGTTTTGTTTGTGCTGTTTACCAGCGGGTCAATTATTATCATAACTAGACATTGTCTAGCGAATATCATTTTTGAATTCAAACAATAAATAATAATTCCACAGCAGACCCCAAATATTGCAGTATTCCCTCATGGTTCCTGATATTTGTTAAGTTTGCATTCGCTCCAGTCACCTACAACATCATGACGACACATTCAGAATGCATCTGCAAGAAAAATCTTGATGCTGTCTTGCGTGTTTCATTGAGTGTGGATGTGTCTCGTCTGTGTGCACGTGTAATTGATGACCTGATCCGAGAGGTGAACATTCAAAAGATGAATATTCACAATTAGAGCACTCTCATTAGAGCGGCTGACCTTCAAGCAGGCTCCATCTGTATCGATCGTCCCAAACGGGGCTGACACTGGCCTTTCAGCGGAGATTGCTCAGCACCGCCACAACAACAACAACCTAGCCGCTCACCTGAACCATAATCATCAAAAGAGCAGGACCGGAGCAATAATCAGTTCTGCTGGCAGGTGAAGATGAGGAGCAAAGCTATGTGAAGTGGTAACAGTGGTAAGCAAATCCGGCATCAAATTTAGAATATTAAAGAAAATGAGGGTTAAACTGGGAGAGAAATGGGTTAATGATTCTTTTTTTGTGAGAATAATGTAAAAAATTTCAAGATTTTAAAGACAAAGTAGAAGATTGTGGATGTCGGCAGAAATTCAAAGCTCTCAGGTGAAAGGTCTGCTTAACTTTATTGTTCTTTTAAAGAGGTAGATATGTCCACTCCAGGCAAGATCTCCATCTTCTATTTTTTAATAATCCTTCGTGCTTTTAGAATGCAGGAAATTCTCAAGTGCATGTATTTTGTAGGAAGGTTGACATAAAAAAGTAATTTCTACCAAGATGTCAGCAAAAGACAAATATACCTCTGAGCAACACTGAAGAAGATGCAGAAAAGATCAGGGATGGCAACACAGCAAAACATTTACTGTTGAAAATTAGCTACGGGGGCTTTTCTTGAGAAGAGAAAAGAAAGAAAATAAATTATTTTATTACAATATGTCATATTGTATTGGACTGAGATCCATCCTTTTCTTCTTCCTCGTTGAACCCACGAGGCAAGCACCTCCCCGTCTTTGACTCCATGACCTCCATGACCCAAACGCAAAAACATGGAAAAGCTTTCCTGATATCCAGTACTTGGCCCGTCCATCAAGGTCAATGCATAAACATGGCAAAGCAACATAGCTGCCGCCAATGAAGACGAGACTTATTGCCTAGAGAGATCCGATGCAAACTCCACATAGGCCAGTGGTGGATTTGAGCGCAGAACATTGTTGCTATGAGTGTAGTACTACTAACCACTACTCCACTGTGCTGAGCTATGATGGCAATAATTGGACCAAAATAAACATTGAGCCAAATATTATTTGGATAATGTAGACAATCTTTCATTCTAAGGCAGTTACCACCAACGAAAAATAACAACTGCATTTAAATTCTGTACATAGTAATAGGAAGCCGAAATTGCAGTTAGGTCAGTCAAAGACAAAAAAATTACTTCTTTATGTAGATAGCTAATGCAACAACATTGCTATAGTGCATTACTTTGATGAAATGCGTGACTGAAATAGGGATTATTCTTATGTGTTTTTGGGCATTTTCAATTGGGTGCTCCAGAAAATGCACTATTATATTTCTATACCTTAAATCATATTTGTTAAAACTAAATGCTTGCGGGCCATATCCGGACTGCGAGACAATATGTAATTTCTATATTATCTGGCCCGCTGGTAAACAGCGCAGACACCACCGATCACAAATCCCACAATGCACTGTGATAGCAGTCACGTCAACCCAGAGCGCCACTGTAAGATCCCGCTCTGCTCCTCCGTTGTCAGATATCAGCGTTTACCAAGTCACTCTAATAAACTCCAGGCTCATCTGAAGCCCTGGAAGGAATAATGAGGAAAGAAAATTTAAAACACTAATCAATGAATGTATTAAGTCGCACATACAGTTCAGCAAATACAACACATTAAAATTAACTGGAGAGTAAGTTCACACTTTCACCCATACTTAGAAGATCCACACTCCCTTTCATAAGGTGGCGATAATGCTTCGGTGCCGACCGCCAACAAGCACCCAGAAGAAGACTATGACAAAGAAGTGACTTTTCGCCCATCTAACCGTCCAAAAATGTTAAAATATTTCAAAGTTGCAATGAATAAATCTCTGTCCGATGCAGACCGGTACTGTTTTGAAGCCGCCGTATTTAAAATGCATGGCGGCGCTGAAAAAAACTTAGCGGAGCATTCCGTCACGACACTGGGCATGCGCAGATACAACTCAAACAGAAAGCTTTATACAGCGTTTACATGCAGCGACTGGCTATCAGAGCGGCTTTCTGAAGGGATTTAGACTACCTCCTTGCAAGGGAATGAAATCTAGTTCTGAAAGGGGTGTTTTCATGCAGCATTTTCTTTCTGATAAGATGTCTTTTCCGCATCAAATCGGAATTAGGCTGTCCCTGTAAACCCACCTTATGACAAGCTCATTTTATGAAAAGGATTTATTGTATGGATGTGACCCCGAAGCTGCTAATTGATGACCTTTGAAGTCATTTGTCAAAATAATGGTTATAAAAAATACAACAACAGTAAAATTGTGTGAGAAATATTTAACGTGTTGCCCTAAAATGAGGATCATAACATGCAAATAACTTTTGTTGCCAACCCATTTCAGTCTTATTCGTTTTTTTCTGGTCACGTAGGTCACTGTTGCTTTCTTTAAATTATTATTTATTTAAAAAATCTGCAAATAATTTATCACTCTCTGAGAGGAAGTATATGGCACAGAGGAAGAGAAAGCAAGTGGAGGGAATCAAAGTTGAAATGAAAACAATAAATCTAAATGCAGATGCGGAGTGTGATACCGTGTTGATTCCCTGCCATTGAGAGGCAAATAACTGTTGGTGTTTTCTATTGATCTGAGAGAGAGGAGCGGTGTCTGTTGCTTGTTTCATTCAGCTGAGCTCAATGAAAGAGAGAGAGAGGGTGGAATAAAAGGAAATGGAAGGACTTCAAGAATCCATTGTTTCAAAAGAGTTGTGAGACTTTTGATAATGTTAATTATGCCCAGAGACGCTGACTTCAACCATTTTGATAATTCTTCCTTCCACAAAGAAATGTAAAGTAATTACAATTCCTGGGGTGAGCAGCATGTGTGGGGGAAGATAGGGGGAGTGTGTGTGTGTGTGTGTGTGTGCGTGTGAGTGCATTTCACATGAATGTGAACACGCTCTTCACAATTAATTTCAGTGATTTCCTACTAGTCCTTTTACAGGCTTTTTAAATGTCATCCGCTGCTATGATTGACATGCAAATTTGTGGCTGGCAGAGGGGCTAAATGGGAAGGCAGGTTTGAGAGAACCAGATAAGGGTATTGTTTTGCTGCTATAGGCTTAGCGAGGTAGAGCAGGGGTTCACTGGGTTTAAGGAGGAGGTTAGCCCCTGCTTTTCCCCCAACAATCCACTTACAACACAGTAACTACTGGTCTTCAGTTGTCTCCATCACCGGGTTCCATCGGGATTCGTCCATGTTTCAGCCAACAGCTTCAGGTTTTTCAACCTCCATGAAACCTTTTGCTGCTCTCATAAGGTAAGTTTACATAAGATAAGATAACGATACTTAACGATACGATATCGTTTTTTATCGATACTGAAGAAAATTCTTGTGCCTGAGAATACTCAAAATTACAGTAGCAAAAAATTCACCAAGTTGGTAAGAGAAAAATAGAATATAAACATAAGTAGAAATGTAAAAATAAAGTGTAAAGGAGCTAAATGCAAACCAGTGCCTACAAATAACAGCATGACGGTGAGCGTAGTATTGCATATGATGATATTACTTTGAAGTAATATAATATTGCACATGATGCATTTGATAAACATATGAATAGAAGTAAATGTAACCCATGCCTAAAATAACATCATGATATTGAGCTTAATATTGTACTTAATATTATACTAATATTGTACTTATACCACTACTACTATTACTACATGATGATAATATGGATCCTGGTGAGCGCGTTCCCGGCGGTGCGACTAAGGTGGCTCAGTTGTCAAAACTGTGTTTTCCATTTAAAAAAAGCCCTCTATGATGCCCTCTGATATTTATACGACAGATCACCTTGAGTGGAATCATATGCACCAGATTTTTAATCAGTCCAAGGATTAGGAAGTTATCTCCAAAAGCTCTTACTCTTTTTCAGCTTCTATATTTTATAGTTATTTTGACTTTTCCCAAAATCAAAACAAAATAAAGTTAATCATCTCTGATTAAGAAATTCAAATAAATGAATTAGATCTTTCTTGAACGTTATAATTTGTAAATGTATCCCTTGACATTATACTTACTATATAATCATCATTGAACAATATAATTTAAACTTTTCTGCTGTTTCTCCAATAACATAACTTATTTAAATATCCCACTCCTACTATTAAACATAATATTATGTTAAACATGATAATAAATATCACTTCTATATATTATATAATAATAATTGTATTAATCTGAGAGGGGTCGAAATGTGCCCCGCCACTGTCTTTCCAAAAGGTCTCTCTGACAAGGCAAGGTTTCCGACAACTTTCTTCCTCTCCAAGCGAGTTTTCCGTCTCTGTGGCTGATGAGAGGTATCAACCTCGTCCGGTCTTTTCTATTCCTCCACTGTCATCTCTGGAAAGAATTTGTGTAACTTCTCTGCCTCGACACTTTAATGCACTTTGGCAATCTCATCCAGGCCATAGCAGACAAGCTCATGAGCTGTCTCTATTCTTTTGGGAGTTTGATTCTGATTTTCAGGAGAAATATCTTAGTGTTAACCTTCATATTCATCCGTTTTTGCTTCTTCTGAAATATTCCTTGCAGTGAAAAATGCAGTATTCTTTAGCTCAAACCTTCTGTTTTCTGCTTTCAAATCCTTAATTCTATGCTTGAGATTCTTTCTTTTTAGGGACCCATCACTCCCAGGCTGACATAACTACGTTGGCATCATTTATTCGCTTCTCCAGGAGTGTCAGGTGCCCTTCACATCCCTCAAGGTCGGCACCTTCAATGGCAATATCATTTGCTTTCTCACATGCTTTTTTCTGCCTCCAAGATTGCAATTCTGAGCTCATCTCTTGACCACAGGTTTGCTTGAACAATCTCTCTCACTTCTTCAAATTTCTCTAACATTCTTTGACAGTCCTCCATGTCACTCTCTAGCTACTCATTCAGAACTGCTTCTTCACCCTCTTCTTCCTTTGGACCCTCAGACAGAACTCCATCTCTACAGTCATCATTGGCTTTTAAAATTTTCCTGAAATGGCTTTAGAGCTTATTAGTCTCCTCCAAATGAGGAAGTTGGCTTGTCTGATGAAGCTTCTTTTGGCACTGTTCCTCTCTTTCTTAAGCTGTTTGACCATCTTCTACATGTCTTCTTCCAACTTAATAGATTTAATTTGCATTGCTTTTGTTATTAGCATCAACAACCTTTTCTGGATGCTTGAGGCCCTTTATCCATAAATCCCCGCTACTCTGCGTTATCAACTGTCGAGTTATTTGTTTTTTTCTGCTCAATGTTTGCCAAAACTCAAAGACTTGGAGAACAACAGAGGATGCTGGACAACTCAACTCCTTTTCATCAAATCTTCTTTTCTTGCTTTATTAATTTGGTCACAATCCAAAATCAGATGACAATGGAGTTTGTCAGGTTAATAAGTTTTCAATACAATTCATAAAAATTAAACATATTTAAACCAATAAGTGTTTTCAGACTACAGGAATTATAATTAAAAAATAAAAATAAATAATATAATGTTTTTCAGCTTCTCTATTTTTGTAGTTATTTTTACTTTTCCTTAAACAAAGTCAAAACAAAGTTCATTATCTTTAATGAGCAATTAAAATAAATTAATTCAACCTTCCATGCATCCAAGTTACAATTCTTAAAATTATCCCTTGATATCATTCTTATTATATAATCATCATTAAACAATTTAATTTTCAAATCTTCTGCTATTTCTCCAACATTTCATATCAAATGCTGAATCTCAACAAATCAATCACGCTGCGCCATCAAAAAATAATGAAATATTAATTACATTTTGCACTGAGTTCTTCTTCAGTATTACGTAGATTTCATCAAATGTGGCATACAAATGAACAGTATATAAATAAATAAATATTCCCCTACCACTAACATTTCTGAGGTCTCTTTCACATTGATGCACCCATTTCAGTCATTCAGCTCTTCTGCTCCATCGATTGGTTCCGACTTTGTCACAAGCATGATTTCTGTTTAAAATTCTTTAATTCTAAGACGCAATGATTTAATTACTCCACTCCCTCAGCGCTGCGCTGCCCCCTGCAGCTTTTACAAATAAGGCTTTTATGAACAGATCAGTGTAAACAGGTGCATCTCTATCAGTTAAGGATCACAGAACATAATTAAAAATAAACAAATAAATGGAACAAGTACGTCATTTTGACATATATTTTACAATTTGGTCATGTTTGTTACTGTCCTTCGTCTTCACAATATAATATATATAAATTTGTGTGAATCGGTGAATTGTGACTCCTGTTGAGAACAATCTTATATTATGCTGATGTGTACATTCTATTTCCCATTAAACTTATGTTGAGGTAAGGATTCACACACAAGGATTGCAGCTTTAGTCATGCTAAATACAATATTGATGATGCAGCGACAAGTTTAATTGCAGGACCTATACTGTCCTATGGTCAAGCCTTTAGGCTTTTTTTCCCACTGAAATGGAAATCAATGCATTTAAGAAGGTAAGCATATACATAACTTTGTCCACAAATCTGGAATCACATTCACACAAAAAGATATATGCCTTGGACTTGTTGGACACTTGTTCAATAGCAGATGTTGAGAGTGCAACTCGGCTAAGAGGCTTTTCATTTATCTGACTTTAGCTCCTTGGAAGAAAGCAGAAATGAATTGGTGTTAGATTCAAAGGGGGAGAATACAAAATGTATAATAAGCAGATATGGTCGTAGCAATGAGAGTAGACAGCAAGAGTCGAGCAATGGGCTTGATTTGTATGTTAATAAAATGTCAAGGGTGTCTTGTACAAGGAAATTGTTAACTGATCTGTTAACTGATTCCTGATTCTTAAAGCAAATCTATTGGGAATCATCTCAGTCCAACCATTGGAAGTGAAAGAAAAAGCAAATGATGAACACTAAAATAACTACCAAATGTATGGTCTGTTAGAACCCATAAATAGTTTATAACTCATTAAATGTGGTGTCGTATGTCCTGCAGCTGGGCGGCACAGTATTACAGTGAGTAGCAGAGCTGCCTCACAACAAGAAGATTCAGGTTTCAAAACCACCTTTGCTTCCCTGGAGGCTATCTGTGAGGAGTTGGTGTTAAGGTGAGTGGGAATGTTTGTTTGTCTCAATGTGTCGGCACTGTGATGAACTCTTAACTTGTTAAGGGCGTACCCTGCTGCTTCCACAATGTCTGCTGAGATAGGCTCCAGGCCCCCCTGAGACCCTGAAAAGCATAAGCATTTTTAGAAAATAGGTGAATGGATCTCCTGCAACTGCTTGGCTGTTGGCCTGGTTCTCTATTTAAAGCTACCCAAAAACCAATTAAGGAGAAGTTTGACCTTTGCCCCCATAAAAAGAAAAAAATAAAGTATTTTTAAAGTAAAATGTCAAATTTCCACCTAACATAATGAAGGTCGGAGGTATGTCATAACCAACAATGGCTAATACATTGATTGGGTGTTAAAATGAAATAATTTGCACTGTCTGACCACTTGTCTCTCAGTGATAAAATGTGGGAAATATTATCCATGCGTTAATATTGACAGGCTCAAAAATTATAGCATGTAACCAGTAACAACCTAATCTATTAACCTGGTGAACCAACGGGCGGATATAATTGCAAAAGCTTTTACATCCTAGCTCTGTGTTCGGACCCAGCCCAATATGGGAAAAGGAAGCCACATAAAACAAGTTTTTGATGGTAAAATTAAAGTTTCAATAAGGGAATTAAACATATAAGGGGGCGGAGTAACGTTTGGGAAAACAGTAATGTTTAAATCAATGGAAATAACAAAACTGAGAGAAAAACGTAACACTTGCTGGACATCAGTGTAATATAAAATCAATCATCTCCATCCAAACTGTGACCTGCGATTTACCAAAAAAATATATAAAACAGCACCCCTGTCACTATTGAAACAATACATCTTGAGATTTAAGTGCATGAAATGTGTTTTATCAAAAACTAAGCCCAGTCCACATCCAAAGCCTCCGACGATCACAATTTCCCAATTCCCAATTCTACTAGTATCACCACGAGACGTTAACCGCTCTGGACATCAGACAGGCACATCTCTTGTCTTTTTCTACCTGTTGCTGTTTCGACTGGAGTCGTACCGATCCAATCAGGTGTCTGCAGATCTTTGAATGCTGAGGGCACATCAACGCCTCCAGCAGTGGGAGCAAGTCACACAAGAAGAGACTTCACTCTAGTTATCCTGCAAAATCTAGCAAATTATTGACGCACCTGAGAGAGGTACCGGCCGTAACAATGTAGCATTTATTGTACCTTCTATTGTCTGTTTCCCACTAACTCACTCTGCGGACAGCAATCTGCTCACAGAAACTGATGGTATCCGTTCAGCTGTTTTGATGAAAATGCCATTGTTGCTTATTGTCTAAGTCACTGTGGTACAAAATAAATGCCATTTGTGTGGTGAGAAAATTTTGTTCAGGAGTTTTTGGTCAAGGAAATTTGAATCTGTGAAAATCTAACTTTTTTTTACCCAACTCATGTATAACTGATTGACACTATAGGTCAGCTCCAATCACTTCCTGTCTACTGGACCTACCCGTTCAGTCACAAAAGCAGTTGGCAAAATTATTTTGAGATTTGTCACATTCATTCTCAAATACAACAATGTATTTTTTTTAAACTGTAATTTCATTTTGGCTTTGGTTATCTGTGCCAAAGTATGAGCTTGTCACTGTCATACAAAATATATCAGGATGTTGTACAGGTTTTTTTTTCGACAAATGTTGAACAACTACCTAAAATAATACCCGGGTACCAATAAAATAACCGAAGTAAGTTGAAGCATTTTCTACAGTAGAGCTGGAAAAAAAAAGATACGGAAAATGCAGTATGTTTACATGCCTGTGTCATCAACTTTTAATGAACAATATTGATTAAACATTGGCAACACTCTAATCTAACTCAAGGCCGTGTAGTTATTCATTAGCATCATAAACAATATAATACGGTAGAGTACTTGATTGTTGATAAGAATAAACTGAATGAAGACTCCTTTCAGGGCTGCACAGCGTATTTTCTCCTATATATGGGTTCAAAACATGATTAGTACTCCGTCTTCAACATTTAGAGGCAGAGCTTCCCCTTACACTGTGAGGCATTTAAAAGTCAATGTCATCTTGTCTTTGGATTGCAGCACTAACAAATACAAATGTGCATCATTATTATCATTATCAAAACTGTGGAACTGTATGACTTGAATCTTTCTGTCGCCGATGTCCTCCACCTCGTGTGGGCGTTCGATTTTCCTTTGACATCTCCCTTTGGAGTTTTCCATCTCTCTATCTGACGGGGTTAATGAGATGGTAGTGCAGAGGCCATCGGCTGCTCTACTTTTCCTTATTTATGCTAAATCTTATTGTACTCCGTGTGTCTGGGCATTATTTAACACCGTGCCCTTGGGCTGCTGCTCCGTCTTTACTCAACCCACCGAGGTGGCGGGAGGTTAGGGACTGCTCGCATCCTCCTCCTTTGCTTCTCCCTCCATTTCATGTATCTGTTCGTTTAGGTTAAATTAATGAGGGCGGGATCCTCGCCAACAACACATAGATCTAGGATACAATTTTTTTCTTTTGCTGTCCGTGATTCAGCCAGCTCTGTTTCATGTTTCAGATCATTTACTGTCTTATCACGGACAGGACTATTATGGTTGTCTGATGTTGTAGTGCCGGCAGATTGTAACCTGTTTTTCAATGTGCAGCAGATAGATGTGTTGTTCCTAATGTGGGCAATTACATGTGTTGAACAAGGACGGTCTGTCATTGTCTTCTTCATAGCATATATGAATAATTGTGGAATGATGAGTCTTCATGGCATGATCCTGGTCATGTTGGTCAAGCCATGGCATTCCAGCAGATGTCAACTCTTTTCCAAACATTTGTGCCCTCTTGCTCCAGCAAGACATTATGTGTTTATATTTACCCATCGGCCCATTCATTCTTTTGGAATTCCCTGGTAAGCGGAGATCATTAGCACCCTTGTGTGCATTTGGCTAAACTCCAAGAATGCTTAAGATCACGCAATCTTAGTTGACCTCTCTCTCTCCCCCACAGTCTCACCATGTCCAGGGTTATTTTCCATTAATAAAATGTTCCATTATTGGGTTTCACCATGTCTGTCCTGTGTCTTTGTCATGGCTCTGGAGCTGGTTGTGACAAATTGGTAAGTCTGAAAATGTGTGAAAGGTCTTGTTATAAATGTATGAATGATCAAATCCAGGAGCTTATGGTAGGCTAGGTATAATAGGAGAGATTTATGGTAAATTTGGTTATATATCCGTTAATGTTTGGCGTGTTTGATTTTACGTGTTGCTGGTACTGCGTGGCCGTGGATGCTTTAAAGTTATGTGGATACTGAATAACCTGCTAGATATAACAGCGTAACCTCTTTGGGTTCACTGGTTTGTTTGTTATTTTACCTTAGTGGTGCTGCAATGAATCTGGTTGGAACTTGCTCGGGAACACTGGCAGATTTCCACTTTGGTTGCCATTTCATTCCGAGCTGTATGTATTAAGTGCGTAAACATCCAGCATTGGAACGGAAGACTCGCGATGGGTTTCATGCTACCTTATTTTGGAGTAGGTAGGGACATTGTTATTATAGAAAGACAATGTTTCGATAATTTTAAACACAAATTTGGATGAAAATGTCATTTTGGTTGTGCGTCAGGAGAGATCTCCTAGTCGAACTGTTGCTACTGGTTTGTCTCTGCTGGTTATTGTGACCATTGGTTTAAACGGCAAAAATAATTGCTTCCGTTAAAGTTGGAGTGTGATAAAAAGAAACACAATGCAGAAATTGGAAAGAAATAGGCGGTGGAAATAATGAACTGTCAAACTGAACAGGCAAACTTTTCTGCAGGTCAGTAGACTCAATTTAATAAAAAATTGGTAAATTGATATCTAATGGTTTCGTGCGGCTGGGGAGTTTCTTGCTTAGCTCTGTGTCTGCTAAGGAGGTTTTTTTTATATGTTGGGTAATATACAATTGCTGCCAAGATTTAATGAAAGACAACCATGTGCATTTTTCACTTTGTTTTAGCTCGTTGCTAAGATAGTGGCCAGGATCCACATGTTCATTAATGCTGCAGCAGAAACTTGCTTGCCTTGTAGTATCTTGGCCAAAGTTCTGCTCAGTGAGTAACGCATACCACGTGATAACTTTCTGCTTATGAACCTTCGCAGCTGCAGACTGGTCAAAGCGCCCATTCTGAACCCTGCCCACTGCTAAAAGTTCCTACATTTGGGACATCTGCTTGTTGTGTTATACATTGGCCATTGTTGAGTTCTGCCATTCATGTAGATGTTAGTTTGACATTTACCACCTACCTAAAAATTGTTTCCAGTGACCAAGTGAAGGAGAGGGTTTTCCATAATAAAAGTGGTCCCTTCCACAAAACAAAAATAGTTCTGGAATGGTTTGATGAACACATTGAGTTTCCCAGTAATCAATCCAATCCAGTATCTATTGGATGTAATGGACAAAGATGGAGGCTCCATCCTGTAACCTCCATGAGGTCCATGACAGTACACCTTCAGAAGTCTAGTGGAGTCCATGACTCAACAGGTCAAAGCTGATTTAATGAGGGACCTGCACATTCTAAGGTAAGTGCTTCCAATTTTATGACTGATCGGCTTGTATCAATGTACAATAAGCTCACAAAAGGTGGGCGGGTGGTTTATCACATACTGCTTTTCTGATGCATTCATCCAGAAATGAATGATTTACTTTACCATCATTGCCAGATCTCTGATAGAGTTGCTAAAACATGTTATCATGGTTTTCTGCAACAGAGATCTGTTGATTCTGTTGTCAACCACAGATGTGTTTTTCTATTACTGGACATAGTAGAGAATCATTTCCTGTTTTCCACTAACAGCCATGGCCACTGCAAGTTCCCTTCAGCTTTGTGTTTTTATTGCTTTGTATATGAAGCCACAGCCTATTCAGTCTTCAATAACATAAATTCTCTTTTGTATTTGCTGTTTTGTTTGTGTGGCCTTGAATCATAGTCAGCGAGTACCAACAGGTAATTTGTGGGCATGCTCAATCTAGATGCTGCAATCAGGAGCCTTTTCTTTTTTTCTTCCCAACAAAGCCGAGAATCTCCAAGCATACAACGGCAGTAATTTTTCTTCTACAGTGCCTCACTGTAAGAATTGGCAAATTCCCTGTGCTTTAACTTGAAATGTCCCCTACTAGAAATGAGAGGCATAAATCACCGTGCGCGTCTGGCACCAACGTGCCGTGCCCGCTGTGTCGCATCAGCTTGAATTTTTTACAACATGGAAGGAAAGCGGCAGGCCTGTTGACACTTTCCAGCCTGGGAGCTACTGTTACTCAAGCACTCATATCCATTTTTAATGAGCTCTCAGCCATGATATAGTGTAATTTCACCTCCAGGACCCGGTGACGCTATTTACTGTTAACGAGAAACAGCACTGCACCGGCCAAATTCTTCCCGATTGGAACGTTTATGAAATTCACAGGTTTATGACTTGGACAGGGTGTTGAAAGTGTGTGTGTGTAAATGTGTGTGTGGGTCCTAATATACAGTGGCACTGTCATCCTGCCTATGAAGCTACATTTGTTTAAAGCTGTCCTACTTAAGAAATTATGCTGAAACAATGTAGACAGACGGCAAAAGATAGAATAAAACGCTAGATAAACTTTAAAGACAATGAGTTATGAATTGAAGGAAATACTACCTACATTAATTTATTAGATAAATATATTAAAGATTACAACTATTATTTTTCCATTGTTTAAAGCTTAAATTTATAACAGGATCGAACAAAACATATTTTACGGCCTTTGTTATTTACGCAGACACATGATGTCAGTGATTTTACACCATGTAGCCCCAACATTGTAAAAATTGTCAGGTGAATTCAGATGAACGATGATTTTTTCTTTATAATGGCAGAAAATGAACATAATGTCTTGAAGGAAAACTTGTAAATGTAAGAAACTGAATGACTTTGACAAGGGCCAAATTGTGATGGCTAGACAACTGGGTCAGAGCATTTCCAGAACTGCGGCTCTTGTAAGCTGTTCCCGGTGTGCAGTGGTAATACCTACCAAAGTGGTCTTTGGTAGCAACCAACCCTCACTTATTGATTTGAAGTGAGGGTGGGTCCATGTTTTTAGGCCATAGTTTTTTAACAGTTGGTCTAATGTCGTCCACATTTGTTGCATATAAATTATAGAGATCTATCTTGTATATATATGAGCTATTAAAACAAAATGCAATACTTTTTATAGTTCATATTTTCTCACTAGGGGCTGCTTTTTTGGTGTGAAACACTATTTTACAGACATAACAAATGAATTTCATGGATCATTTTCAAATTTTATACCAAATTGACCTTAATGATTATCTTTCGGTGCATAATTGCTCAACCATTGATCTGATTTAGTCCCCATTTGTTGAATATGAATCGACTCAGGACATCTTTCTTGTATTAATTGTATTTGTGCTTTAATAGTTCATACTTTACTCACCTTTTTTTTTTCTTCAGAAAACAGTTTTTTCAACATAACTTCTTAATTCCCAACCAATTTTTTTTTTCTTTTTCTTCTTTTTAAAAAAGAGTGTGGATATAACCTTACATTTAACATATAAGAAGAAGTGTTTATTTGCCACATACAATCATACAAGCACAACAACATAGCTGGGAGGAGTTCAATCAAGGGTATTGGTTGTACAATTCATGGGAATGGGGACTTTTCAGGGATATGACCTTGCTGTTGGGGAAGGCAACAAAGGCCTGGTTGGAATCCGCAGTCTGTAAATTATATACAGCCCTCCTAAACACAGGAGGAGTAGCAGTAGCAGTGACACAAAACAGTAAGAAAACATCATGCTTATTGATTCATTTATATCTCATTACTGTCATGTAGCAGCATCAAGAGTGTCTATCCAAACCTCATTTCTTACCGCTTACTGGTTACCATCATGAACTGACAGCTGTCACGTTGTCAATCATACTGACAGCTTCTCCCGAGGCAAAAAAATCCCATCTCTAAAGAGCCATAAAAAGAAGCAGGTCCTCCATAGCGTCAGTGATTTTCCTCTCAGGTAGGGACAGCCAGCAGGTAAATGCTCCCAACAGAGAGGAGATGTGATGGCCTGCATGGTAAGGGGCGAGTAGGATGAATGGGGTGACTCCATGAACCATTAGGAGTAGCTGATGCAACATGTTGCCGTCGGTTACCAAGGAATTTACTCTGTGCTTTGTGTCGGCCGGAGAAAAACCTTGTGGAGGAAGTGGGTTGAGCACAGTTGGTTTGACACACTAGGTATCAGGATTCCCGAACACACGTACCAAAGAGGAGAAAGGAATTAAAACAGAGAAAGACGGAAGGAAAACACTGAGGAAAAGTACAAGGTCATGAATTTAGAACTAAACATTCACAATCATACAGGAAACAAGCTTTAACACACAACAATCAAACTACAAAATAAAACAGATCCAACGGAATCATGATATCTTCATTTTGTGTGTGAAAGCTGACTGACCTCTAGGAAGGGTGGAGGGAGCTGGGAATTTTTTTTTTTTACATTTTTTATGATTCCCTGATTTTGATGGTCTTGTGTGAAGTTCACAAACATGATTTAAATCCAGACAATAGTGGGGCAGTTCGCAGCTCAGTGATGATAAGTACAATCCCCAAATAACTGGCAGCAAGTGTCTGAGAAATAATGAAAAAAAAAACATTGGAGGGAAACAAGCTAAGTGCAAAGGAAACTTCACAGTGTCAACAAACAAAGACTAGACAAAAATGAAACCATTGAGAAACAAACTGAACTCTGCGAAGGAGGCTCAAGGACATGTGAAACAACAGAGGTATCAACAACGATCTGACAGAGATGGAGAGAAAGACATTTAAAAACATGGAGAAACAAAGAAAAATAGAGAACAGGTAAGGATTCAAAACAGGTGACAAAAAAAAGAGGAAGACGGGTAAAAAACATGAGACAGAGAATCCAGAAAAGAAATGAAGGCGGATGTACAAACGGAAGTTAACACTAAATAGGAGTGGCAAAAAAATGTGAAACTAGTTTTCTACATGTGGCCCATCCCTGAAGAGCAGTGGCAGCCCCTGCGAAGCCCCCAGAAAGCATACGACATCCGAGCTGCAAGGGCCGGGATCCAACTTATTATCTGCCGATTGGCTGCGACCGCCCCAAATGTTGAAGCCATAACATTTTCTTGAATTTATTGTTAGTGTGTGCTTCATGTTTTTTAATTCATCCACAACTACCAAACAGATGTCTCAAATGATGATGAGACACAATAGAGTGACGGTGAGTCTGGAGAAGCATAGCCACAATCTATGCAAAAGTCTGAGGTCATAATTTGTTAAGGCCAATTTTTTCTCATCTCTTAGAATACTTTTTCCTATAATCTGTATTAATTTTGTGCTTATTTGTGTACATTTTCACAGAGCTTACAAGTACAAACAAGACGGAAGAAATGGAACAGTACCATGACAAATGTCCAGACTAAGAAGAAATAGTACATAAAACATGATTTAGAAAATACTGAAAATACTAAAAAATTTCACATGTTTTCCTCTGTTTTCCTGTCTTACAAGCTGAGAGGGAAGGGGGACATGGGGCATGTATCTCTGTAGTATTTCATGGCTCTACACACTTCTCCTGGCTGATGAAACCTTCTCATTTGTCTGTCTGCTTCTTTTCCAGATTTAAACAAACAGTTAATGATAAGTACAATCTTAACACAAATGATCCCTTAAAGTGAGAGTCACATTTATTCAAAATTACGTGAGACTAGCATTATTAAAAATGTTGTAATAATGTTGTTACAATTTCACAAGCAGATGGAATCAGATATTGCAGGAGAGTGAAGAGGATATCAGATATGAAAAAGACTGAAGCTTGAATTGGGTTGGAGGGCGGGGGGTACAGGAGTGGAACTGAGGAGATGGAGAGGTGAAGATCGAAATCAAAGGCAGCTGAATACAGAGAAGGAGAGATGGAGGCTGACTGAGAGGGGTGGGGTCGTGGGTGGGTGTGACGGCACGGTAAGGGGGGGAGAGAGGGTAAAGGACAAAAGGAGACGGATCATGGGGAGAGGGGGAGCTGAGGGCTCTTGTTACGTCCGAGTTATGTCTTGGACATGGGAGTGTAACATACACTTTTGTACCAGGATTTTCTAAAAGAAAGACAAATAGGCCTTTTGTTAATAAGGTCAAATCAAATGTATCCAAATTCAACCCAAAATGTAACTATCAAAAAAACTGTCTGCAAAATGAAGCCACTCAGCAATAAAGCAAAACACAAGGTTAAATCCAAGCAAGAGACACTAACACTACCTCTCTCAACGCGGGGGGTCTTCAAAACATGTTCAAATGTTGATGACATCATAAAATGGAAAAGATAGTTATGCAACCAATTGTGAAAATGCAATTCAGTACCCAATTCATACATCATCAAACCTGTGGTGGCCTTGCAATCAGGGTAGTAAAGGCCAGCAGAGAGAATAGTAAAGGTCAGCAGTAAGGGTAGTAGAGGCCAGCAGAGAGAAAGTAAAGGCCAGCAGTAAGGGTAGTAGAGGCCAGCAGAGAGAAAGTAAAGGTCAGCAATCAGGGTAGTAAAGGCCAGCAGAGAGAATAGTAAAGGCCAGCAGTAAGGGTAGTAGAGGCCAGCAGAGAGAAAGTAAAGGCCAGCAGTAAGGGTGCCCCCCCCCACACACACACACACACACACACACACGCGCACACACACACACTTAGGTCTCACCGGAGCAGCCCTCTCCTGGTTTGAATCTTATCTTTCCAACAGAAAAACAATTCATGAGTGAGTGACTCCAGCTCCTCCCCAGCCCCAGTCAACCAAGGCATCCCTCAAGGTTCTGTGCTTGAGTCCCTCCTCTTCACCATCTACATGTTCCCCCTTAGACAGATTATCCGTCACCACGGTCTCAGTTTCCGCTCCTACGCCGACGACACACAACTCTACATCAGCACAAAGCCATACACCCACCTTCCTCCCCAGTCCTTAGTCAAATCATACAAGAAATAAAAACATGGATGTCATCTTACCTCCTCAAACTAAACAGCAGCAAAACAGAACTCATGGTTGGGGCCCCCAAGGCACTACTCCGGAGGGTTGGAGATCTCCTCTTAGACGTTGCTGGTTGCTCCATCTGCCCATCCTCCGAGGTCCGCAACCTAGGCATCATCCTGGACTCCATCCTTTCATTTTAATCACACATCAAATCCATCACAAAATCCGCAAGAACATCTCCCGTTTCCAGCCATCACTCTCTCACTCTGTTGCAGAGTCCCTCATCCACAACTTCATCACGTCCCATCTGGACTACGTAATGGAGTCCTGTCCCGGGTACACAGCAAAGCCCTGGACCGGCTCCACAACATCCAAAACTCAGCTGACAGGGTTTTCACCAGCACCAGACTAGGCAGGACATTACCCTCACACTCATCCATCTTCATTTGCTTCCTATCAAATCACGCATCAAGTATAAACTCCTCCTGCTCACTTACAAATCCCTCCATGCACTTGCCCCCCAGTACCTCACCAACCTTCTCAAGCCCTACTCTCATTATCTGAGGCTTCGCTCCTCCGACACTGGTCTGCCCTCCACCCCCCACACCAGGCTGCCAACGTTCGGTGACAGATCTTTCAGCATCGCAGGCCCCGCCCTTTGGAACTATCTGCCCCTTGAAATCAGGAATTCTGAAACCCTGGACATTTTAAAAAAAAACTCCTCAAACACCACCTGTTTTTAAAGGCTTACGATCTCAATATCCCCTATACACATCCCTCGTTTTAATGTTTATTTATTAGTATGTTTTGACTACCCTCTTTGTTAAGCGTCCTTGGGTTCATAGAAAGGTGCTATATAAGTCCAATTTATTATAATTATTTATATTATTATTAAAACATTTTTCTAAATATATGTATAATAATATTATAATATATAGGCTTTGTCTTGTTTGATTGTTACTCTTTGGTAATAAATCCCATGGATAATATATTTTCTTTTAAAATCATTTACAGTTGGTAAAGGAATAACTTTGATTTTCTATAACTATGAACATTTTAGACAAAAGAGTCAAAGTTATTAGAAAGTCAACCCCGCTGTATGAATGAGGAACAATATGAGATATGCATAAACCGCATTAACAGATCATAAGAGGATTGAAAGAAATCGTAACAATGATTAGTGTTTGAGAAATCAGACATCATAAGTTGCCTTTTTGATTTAATATTTTACTCTTTCTGTATACCACTGTTGCACTTTATCCACAGCGCACATTGTGATTATGAAGTCAGTTGTGACTTGAGTAATTTAATGTTTCATTTACTCCAAACAAACAAACAAGCAGTATTTCTTAATGGATTCAGCAATTAAGCAAAACTTATATGATACCAAAACTTCTGAAAAAACAGGACAAAAAAGGATTGTGTCAGCATAAAAGTAGATTGATTAAAGCACTGAATACCGAATCCATTACACAAGTTTCAATTGTTTAAAGACAATTTTAAACTCTTACATACCTCCATGTAACTCACAGCAGGACTTTCCCGTGAATACATACTAAGTACAAAAGTCGTTTTGAGATCACAAGCCTTCATATCGTCTGCATTTTGATTATGTCTCCATGAGAACATGATAATAACTGCTTAGAACTTTGGCAGAACGAAAACAGCTCTGCAAAAAGAGAAATATAAAACAGCTGATGAAAGTTAAAGAAGAAAAAATAAATGGTCGAACTACATTGTATCTGGTTATGGTACAGTTTTCTTTATTTGGGACGATGCTCTCTCTTCCAGAGGTCTCATTGTCATCTGTTGGCAACAGAAATGGTAAACAAACTCTACAAGGAAACTTAAGTGGCATTTAAACTGCTTCTCCTTCAGCTGTCATCCACGTACCTCACAGCATTCAGGTCAACAACAACAAACCATTTAAGCTTATGAACCGAAAATCCACGCCTTCAAAACCTCCCGCCTGGACTATTGCAATGGAGTCTTGGTTTCCTGGCAAAGCCCTAGACAGAGCCCTAGACGCAGCCTCTGCAACTCCCTCCCCCGTGAAAACCACAATGCCTCATCACTGGAAACTTTCGAGAAACAACTCAAAAACCAAGTGTTCACCGAGGTCTGTAGCCTCAGCTAACTATATCAATTCTCCCATCCACTGAATTTTTATTTTCAGCTCTTTTCTCTATTGTTGCTATTATGGTTCTTTGGTGCCCAGCTAAGTAAAGTGTCCCTCGGCCTCTTGAAAGGCACTATATACATTTTAGTTATTATTATTATGAAACGCTCTACTTTTAATGATTAACTTGATCTAAAGTTTAAAGAGAATCAGTTACGCACACACACTGTCAACCATCAGCAACTTTTGTCACGCACCATGTCAACAGCTCACAAATGGCCGGCATGGCAACACTGAAAATAGCCTTCATTAACCGATATGAAAATGTAAGGTGATTATCAGCAGCTGTTTGCCTGTGGACACCCCACCCCCTTGGGACGGCTTGTAGTTAAGCAGAACATCACTTCCCACTAATTAAGTTTGTTTATACAGGATATTAAGTTTAGGAGGTGCGTAGGTGTTAGTAACCTTCACAAAGTAGCAGGCTCCCTGCTCACTACTGTGTGTAGCGTGTACGCTGATGTGGAATGAGGCGATGTGCGTAAACAGTGAAGGAAGCGAGGGCCAATTAAGAATGAACAACAGCAGCAGCAACACACCTCAGCTGCGTGAGAAAGCTCCATCATATAGAAATAAATCTTCTGAATGAAGATGGCAAACATTTTCCAAAGACGAGCCAGCCATCTGATTAGTCCGCCTAGTACATTAAGATTTGCAGTGTGTGAAGTACTTTTGACAGGAGAGAAGCAAATATACATTTCAGAAAGCAAAATTACAAAAGCAAAAACAAATTTAGAAATGTGAAACACTTTATTGTAAATTTGATTTTGCACTTCTGGGCCGTCCTTGATTTTGGTAGAGGTACTTTACATATTATAAATGTGTTTCTTTTACGATTTTGTTTTGTAGGGTGTGTATTTGTTTTGCTTTTGGTGGGAGTGTTTTACATGTGGGCTTGTTTTGCACTTCAGTCTCATGGAACTAGAAAGACTAGCTTACATTTGTCAGAGATTAGTTTGTGTATTGTGTTATAAATTCAAATCAGACAGAACTGATGTTAGATGCTCTGTTTTTTATACTTAAGCTAGATTTTTGTTGACAGCATGTTTTGCAAAAAATACCAGCTTGTGGGTATAACTTATTTTGTCAAAAAAAAAAAATTCTGATCCTGAAAAACAATATATAAAGTGTCTATCAAGTCACAATAAACACTATTATTTGGGATGTGTATTCTTAGGTTTCAGAATTGGTTCCTTCCTGAATTACTGTCAAGGTGTTATTTTATCCATCTACGTCACATCTCTGACAAATGACTAGTAATTAATGTCGCTTTCATGCGACATCCACCTTTTAGAAGGTTGATTTTTTGATTCCAAAATAAACCTGTTTCAAATGTCTCTCAGCTCGAGGATACAGTTGTGTAATGAGCTGTGAAAATAGACAGCAGTTCTGCTTCACCACGGTCATGTGATTCTTCTCATGGTTACAGTAAAACGAAACACAATGAACAGAGAAGAAGAGTAAGAAGAAGAAGAAGAAGAAGAAGACTTTTAACAAAACTTTATTTATGATACATTAACTAAAGGTACTCCTGCATGCCCATTCCAACGTAAACAATAATGAATGAAAGTTTCTGTTTACACACGCAAAATTAAAAGTTAAGCACCAGAGATCTGTCCTCCTACTGAGCACAGGACCTGCTTGATGCCCCACACAGCTTTAAAACCACCGATGTTATGTGTCAGTATAAAGTAATTGTGTTCAACTCTCAAACGGGCTGCCAACAAACCTTTCAGACAGTGGACTGGATAAGTTGGACCTTCTCCCAAACTCCGGTTCTTTCTGCTCTTCCAAGCTTTGCACTTGCAAAAATAAAATTGATTAGAACCAGAATTTTGCCTTTTTTCTGTGTGTACTTCGGTCCATAAACAAACAGTGGCAAAGAGAAAAACCTCTCCAAATACCTCCACCCATCTCTGCGGCTAGTTATAAAGACCTACCAAGCGGGGACAGAACACCACTATGTGCTCTACATCTTCTGTTTGGGAGCAGTA
Organism: Lophius piscatorius; assembly: GCA_009660295.1. Taxonomy (NCBI): domain Eukaryota; kingdom Metazoa; phylum Chordata; class Actinopteri; order Lophiiformes; family Lophiidae; genus Lophius; species Lophius piscatorius. Next base: position 27,982 of record VRLP01002805.1, read on the forward strand.
TGAGCACCCATCCCCTGTTTTCGGGTCCAGGTAAGCTCTGTATTATTTTGTAGCCACCGCTCAATGTATAATCCTCCGGCGGAGGTCATCTATCCGTTTTTCAACTGGAGACTTATACAGGAGCAGCTGCCTTTAGGGGAAAAGTTTGAGCCAAAGACCCCCGTCCACCTCGACTCCCTGACTCCTGTAAGAGATCGGAGGTTGAGTACTTTGAGACAGCTCGAATATAGCTGCTTCCCACCACAAGAGCTGAATGTTCCAAGCACCGGGGTCCCCAGGGTGAGGAGCAGGTAGCTCTTCTCCACCAAGTCACCCACAGCAGGACCCACAGTCAGGGAGGGGAAGAAATAACCTTACCTCCCGCTCCACTGATCTGACAAGGCCCGGCTCCGAGTAAAACCTCAGAGCGGAGAAGCCAGCGACCGCCACACCTCATCCACAAGACCCTGTAAAACTCTTGTCGACCGGATACCCATCACCTAAGACAGTCTGTCGTTTGAAGTGATTGTGAGGTGTACCAGTTTTGTGACACCAGCCTCAATGAACTCGCTTCTTATGATAGCCGAGGAAAACACTGTGTTGGACATGAATGTGTGGTGAAAAAAAGGCTCCTTGAATAACCACATTCAAGGCATGGGTTAGAGGGCCAGGAAATGTCCAGAGTCTTCCAGGCTTCAATCACAGAGCTGTAGAAAATTGTTATTCCAAAGAGGTCACATTCAGAGGACCTCATCAGGAATAGCTGTTTATCAAGTCCGAGGCTGGTTAGTGCTCCATAGCAGCAACCAGACTGCCTCCAGCCAAGAGACAGAGCAGCCATACAGCAGCCATTGACCTGCCTGCAGTCTGAACGCTGCAGTTCTGGAGGCAATGTCTTTGAGGCCCTGCCCCCCCTATACCACAGGGAGGTACAGGACCGATGCCCACACCCAGTGATGACCAATCCAAAAAAGGTTCACAAGCAACATCTGCAAACGTTCATTGGGGCCCGGTGATGAAACGAGAACTTTGAGTTTATGCCAAAGAGACGAGACGTTAATGTCATCAGCATATGCTGATACAACCACCCAAAGCCCATGACCTGGCACAGGCAGATGAAGACCACTTTGCTGGATCCTCAGCCTGCGTTGCAGAGGCTCGATAGCCATGCTGTACAGCTGGCCTGAAATGTGGCAGCACTGCCTAATCCCTCTCCCCACTGGTATAGGACAGCTCAAGCCTGCCCTACCTAAATCACACAACATGCATCGTTATACAACTATTTTACCCATGACAGAAAACGCTCCCCAACCCCAAACGCCTGCAGTGTAACAGGAAGGAGTGGTCCACACAATCAAAAGCATTATCTTGGTCAATTGCGATGATACTTGTGTTGATAATGTACAGACTGCACAGATTAAAAGTGTCTCTCATTAAGAACAGATTTTCAAACATTGACCTGCCGGGGACACAGTAGGCCTGATCAGCACCGATCTATCCAATTCTATTGGATAGAATCTTGGACAGTATTTTTTAGACTATGTATAATAGAGCCACTGGTCTCCAGTTTTTGAGCAGTGTTAGGTTTCCCGTCTTAGAGGGAGATTGCTGCGCACCAACAGGAAGCTGGAAGAGTTCCTTTGTTAAAACATTCTTTAAAAAACATCCAGCAAGTCATGTTGAAGAAGTCACTGAATAGTCCATCCAAACCTGGGGCTTTTGCCGAGGACATCTGACACACAGCAGTGGTCAGTTCTTCCAAAGAGAGATCAGAGCCAAGTGTGTCACGCTCCACTGGACTCAACTGGGGGCAGACATCCACCTTAAACAGGTCGGTGTAGAAGTCCACAGCAAGCTTCCTCATCTCAGATGGTTCAGTGGTTAGTCTTCCATCCGGTAGACAGAGGCAGACCACATGTTTCCTCTATGACTCTGACCTTTCCAAGCTAAAAAGACGGTAGTCAGATCATCCATGTCCTTTAGCATGATGACTGTTCAATAGCATGTTCAATTCGCCCAAAACTGTTCACAGAAATTAATATCGTTTAAGAGTTTCACATTAAAATGCTTGAAAGACAGGGGTGTCACGGTTGGAGATAGAACCAGCTCTGCTAATCCCCAACAAGTCAACCATCGTAGCGCAGGAAGATGATCAGCTTGAATTGTATGAGTTGAGTTGCTGAACATTTCTGAACAAAGCAGGTTTTTGAAATGAATCTCCTCAAGTATCCATGACTACTATTTAGCATGACCCAGTCACATGACTTGCTGACATGACAATCCTTAGTGTGTGAAAAAAACCTTGAAAATCGAGTGTTTTTCCAGTTATTTTTTTTATGATTCATCAACAATTTGGAATGTTTCAACTGCAAACTTAAGTGCGAAGTTGAAATCTCCTGTCAGACTTTGTTAGGATTTACTCTTATAATTGTTAGAAGATACTTGGCTGAGGGAGGGCTGAGAGTCACAGCACTAAAGAACAACACCTGCGTCTAAAATATCTCAAGAGCCCTTCTGTCATATGGAAGACAGCAACGCTCCCTTTAGTACCACCATCACACCGCTTCCTCACTCATCTTCATTTAGGCCATTTAGAAACTTACTTAGTCATCTTGTATTCCCATCATCTCTGCATTAGAGCGAGCTCAAGACCGAAGGAAGTTATGTTCTCGGGCTGGATTGTAAATGAGTGTCACTGATGAGAAGTTAGTGTGTGTGAGCATACTGTATATGTGTGTGTGTGTATTCCAGCCGGCTATGGAGTCCATCACTGGTGCTAAGCTGTAAGGGAGCTTTGTGGTTCTAACTTCAACTTGAGTAGCACACACATTTCAGAATTATAAGTTGCAGTAATATGGTGGATAGTAACCTCTCAATTCTTATACATACTGTTTAATAATTTTTTCAAACAAGTAAAAAAAAAATCAGTTCTTGGATATGACAGCCACATGATGCTACGAGTTTGTGTGATAAGAAAATCATTACAAAAACACAGTACTTTGCAGTGTCATACTACAAATAAGGAGAACCTTGCTGTTTTTGAACACAAGGCTGGGTAGAGTGCCCATCGGAAGCAATGGGGGGTTCGGGGACCTGGCCTGCTGACTGGGATTGAGTAAGAGGCTTGTGATAAAACTGTCAAATAAAGCAAATAAATCAGAAGAAAACAACACGGAATAGCTGAGCGTCAATACTTCCAACCTTTTCTATTTTAGAAAACACACTCTTTACAGATGATTTAATTGAAAAAATATATATTTCTATCAGTCATTCAAAAAAGCCTCACATTGTTCATTTTTTTCTGACTGCACCTGACAAAAATAAAAGGCCACTGAGGGGTGTTGTCTTGGTGGAGGCCACTGAAGTACCTCCACAAAGACAAACAGTCCCTTCACAAATCAAATGTTAGTTTGAACTCTTATTATATTATCCAAAAATAAAATTAATCAACATCCACAAATCCACAGACATGGAGGAGGATAGAGATTTCAATAAAAAGAGTAACAAAGACCAAAGAAAACAGGTAGGGGCAGTGTGAGATGAGAACTTTCAAGAAACCAGAATCCATTTAGGCCCACCTCCATTTGATCCTCCCTCTTTGTGTGCTGTATCGACTTTACTCATTAGATTGATGCTATTTTGTTTATATCTACAATTTTATTTTCACCTGTGTGATGAGACTTTTTTGTTCAAGATGCAGCCACATCAAAACCAAGAGATTAATCTCCACCACCATGTAATGTGCTGGTGTTAAAGAGGGAAACATCCATGGCGGTCCCCAGCTTATGACCTGGACAAATCACACAGCTCAGCATTGTCTGCATCTAATTGATTCTCAAAAACTATTCAATGCATAATTTTTACATTTTATTCTGGGATTATTTTGAGAAAGGTCAGTTGTTTATTTCCAACATTAGGGAGAGCTCTATCACCTAAAGTTTTGGGGCCATAATTTCTCAAGTGTGAGTCTGATTTAGTCCAAATTTGGTACATATGAATCAACTGAAGGAGAATGATCTAGCCGGTCTCTATATTTAACTCAAATATTTCTTTTTTTACTCACTAGGGGGAGCATTTTTTAATGAAAAATCCTGTTTTTCTGACATAATTTTCCAACAGTTAGTCCGGTTTTATTCGAATTACATATGTCTATTAAAATTAAAATAATAATTTTAGTAGACATTAAAAAATTGTCCATTAAAAATATATATATATGTATATATATATATATATATTCATATATACATATATAACTATTATGTTGAAGTTTTGCAATATCTTTGCAGCAACAAAGTAGGATTGCTTTAAGGAAATAATTTTACAATTTCTATTACGTACACCTCGAAAAAATAGTTAGGTTGAGACCTGGTTGACCTCAGTGGTGGGTGCAGCCATGCATCCTACCACCTTGGAACATGGTGTCAAATTAGTTAATGCCGAGTATCAGCCGGCAGAGTCGTTGTACTCTGATGTCAATTATTTTCATAATTTCATTTAGCCCTTATCGGGAACTTTAGCATGTTTCATTAACTTTGTGCTCTAATTGCTAATCATAATCCTTCCCTTTGACAACACCTCTGGGACATTGTGCATATGGTGAACACGGATTTTTAACAACAAGCCAGCCTCTAATGAAGCTGCAGACAAAAATCTTAAATTTGGTTTGAATGTTTGTTCCCTTCATTAGGTGAGCTTAATCGTATAAAGGGGATTGATGTTGAAATAAGAAAGAGACTTTTGAGGGGGGGGGGATGTAGGAGGGGAGCAGGGAAGGACTGCAGCAACATATTCAGTGCTGTGAAGTCCAATTTCAGGAGGCCGGTGTTCAGCAGCAGTAGCATGGAACAGTAGAAGATAAAAATCAGTCACTCAAGCCAAGGTCATGCTCTATAAAATCTATACATCACAGGTAGATAGGCAGGCATGAGGACACGCTTCTCTGTTCTCATTATGTGGATGAGTAAGTGTGCATTTCTTGCATGATGCCCTCTGATTATAAACAAGCAAAGAGAAGCATAAAGAATCATCACATTTCACATATGCTTACAGCCACAACAGAGTTCTCAAATTCTTTCAAACCTTTGCTGAATTGAAAATACTTTCCATCAAAAAAAGCCCTGTTCTAAGTATCCATCCCTTTATGTGATAAATAAGATAATATGCATAGCATACTTAAGAGTCTGACCCAGAAGACAGTATGAAAAAAGCCATTGAAGTATTAACTGTTCATTAAAAAAGAGTTAATCTAGAAAAGAAAAAAAAAAGAACTATAAGATAGTGCCCTCGGACATAGATACTGCCACAACTTGCAAAACTCTAGAGAGCTGATTCCGATCGACCCTAACCTTTACCATAGGTAAATGTGAGCAAACTAAAACAAAATTTGTCTAAAAAATAAAAAATAAAAAATAAGCATGTTGAAGGTGTCCCTTCTTTTTCTATTATGTTGTGTTTTCTTCTTTTCTTTGAAGGGACATGGATGGGACAGAAGGTAATCCTACAAGTGAGGGCATAAAAAACATACTAGGTCTATGCCTTGTCTCTTCATATCCCCAAAAGTCCCTATTCACTGCATTATACAAGCAGTCCCCCTGATTGAAAGCGCCCCTAGTGAGTGAAATATGAACTATCAGAGTAAAAAATGTCTTTGTGTTGATTCATTTTTGCCTAATTTCAACTGAATGTGGCCAACAGTTGAGGAATTGTATACATTACATTCAATTGTATACATTCCATTCCATTCAACAGACATTTCCCAAAATGAATCCAGTTTATCTATGTATAAATACATATATATATGTTTTTTCATTCTGACTAAATCGAACCAACAGTTAGGATGTTATGTCCTATGTATCTTCTGTAAAAAGCTCCGCCAAGTGAGTAAAATATGAACTATCAGAGTAAATTTGATGTATACAAGATAGATCTCCTTGACTCGATTTATAAGCACCAAGTTTGGGCAAATTGGGATCAACATTGGAGAAATCATGGACCAAAAACTTTCGGAGATTAAGCTCCCCCTAGTGTCTGAACTATATAACCTACCTTTCGCAAAATCAACCCAGTTCTTTCTCGCACTAAGCTTTATGTAGGATTAAAGTAGTGAAGCGCCTAAAGAAGATTTATCTTGTATACATTGGGATTTTCTCTACTAGTTCATATTTAACTCACAAGTAGAGCTTTCCTTACAAGAAAAATGAGAGGGATTGCTTGTACAATGCAGGTTATTGGGGACTTTTTCGGGGATATAACCTGGCTGTCGGGGATGACAGTATAGTTCTGGTTTCCTTCCTGCATAGATTCAGAATGCTCCACTTTTTGTGTGAATTTGCAAAAGCTCCAAAACCTGGAGAAGACTGGATCTCACAATATTAAAGAAATTGAAAAGAATGTACACCATGTTCTGGATCCACCTCAAAATCGTATCCTCTCCAACTCTAGGCCTACCAATGTAGTGCTTGGTGCAAACACACATTCATCCTGATTAACCACACAATAAATGCCATACATTTATTCATTATAAATGAATGACTGATTCATCGACTGATGGACTATTCTGCTGACTTTACCGGAATGAACCGGTGACAGATTTGGTTGGTGAGCGAAGGCTAGTCTGTGTTGTCCAATCCCACAAAACATCTACTGTAGCACACTTTGCTGAAACAGTTGCTGGTTCTGATATTAAGAAGTCTATGCCTCAACAAGTCAGATATGTTTTGTTGGTAAAAAGGGGAAGCATTTTTGCTGTTCTAGCTGATGGTGCACATGTCTGAGAAAAGGCTATAACTCAGTGATGTATATATGAATTAATCAAAAGAGGAGACATTGGGAGGACCTGAACATACTGTTTTTGAATAATGTTGCATTCAACCTCTTCTCGTGCCATGCAGTGACAGAGTTTCTGAAATCACTCCCTCACCCCGCTGATGGGATAGAATATGTGTAAGAGACCCACAGCAAACAGTTTGAGTGTATTTATCTGCAATCTGTTGTAGGAAGGCTCAGGAACAGGTCTCCAATCAAACAAAGCCGAGTGATGAATTAGGACTCGGTGGGATAGAGCGAACACAGCTGATGGAGGGGTGATGAATGGCCTGCTGATTTGTGAATACTACATATTTGATGGAGTCCACACATACAAACCCACACAAACATGCAAGGGATCATTGTTAGGATGATGGCTTTCTATGTTATGAAACATAATTTTTGCATACTGCTTTTATGATTTCCATGTTTCTTATGTGGTTCCATATAATTTAAATGTTTCATACATATTATCCACATAGAAATAAGACAAATGTACACTATGCACACCAGTATGCCGAATGATACAAGCAGATTATTTCAACATGTTAAATGTTAACCCCCACTAGGCAAAGAGAGTCTTGAGTTCCCTATGGTACCGCATGTTGTCAACTTTCTGTAAACAAGCAAAGGTTCTGTTAAAGCGTACATGAACTGTCATGAATGTATGCATGAAAAGCATGAAATAATTCATGTAGCATTTCATGAAGGTATCAATAATGTGTTACGAATTGATGTGTTATATGTATTAATTATATCCCATGCCTGAATGCAACAACTGATGCATCTCAATGAGTTACTGATGATTTCCTTGTCTTAGGTTAGGGTTAGTCTGCAGATAAAGGGATAAGCCAAAATAAAAGAACATTGACGGTCACAATCACAAACAAGTCTTGTTAATAATGCACCAAAAGCTAGCAAATGTTATCTCAATGTATTTCCAAAAGAGCTACTGTAAGAAATATTCTTAATTCTACAGAAACATATCAATTCCCACATGAACAAGAAAATAAATATATTCAAAAGAGGAAAAATAATCTTTCAACAGGTAGAAATGAGAAGATCCTGACTTGATGGCCAGCCCTCGGCCTTGACCGGTTGGCTCAAGAGAGGAGGTCCACATTTTCAGGGTTGAATATTCCACTTTGTTCCAATGAAGCTCATGGGGAATGCCAAGACCCACGCACACTATCTAGCACTTTCCTTCAGGCTTATAGCGGAATAGAAAGAGTGAGCTGAGACAGAGACATATACAGAAACAACAGTCATAGCAACTATATTTGTTATTATGATAATAATATTGCAATTAGTAGTAAATAAATACGAAAATCCCGTTAATTTCAATAACATTTATAATTATATTAATAAGGTTATTTGGAGCACTAGTTTTATAGCTAAAGGATCGGGAGTTTGAATACCACCGGGTCCACCATACCCAACTGGGGTCCAAATTCCAGTGTAATCATGATGCCGATCCCACTGAAATGGATGAATACTCCCAGCAAACCGCTTGATGTGCAACAAGATAATCAATCACTGTTTTGATGCATCAATGGTGAGGAAGCTCCTGCTGAGTTATTAAGTCCACCATGTGAAGCCTTATGGAGACAGAAGATCATCAACGCCCACGTGATCCTGAGATGGGTGTGCTACGACACTGGCAAAGGTCAGGCGGTTCACCTGATCTTAGCCAGACAGTGGACCTCCGAGACCTCCTTGTGGGTTTCAAACAATTGACAAACTAGAAAGCATGTAGACTGATCAACATAAAACCACATTAAATTGATGATAAGTAGAAGTGGAAAAAGGTTCACTGCTCGAATTTCCTAGATAAATGGTACACATTAATAGTGCCATTCTAAGAGAGATGTAAGTCTGGTTGAAATTATGACCAAATAGCAGCCAGCAGCAACTGAGTTTGTTCTCGTATCTGATGCCTCCAGGACGCCTACCTTTGGAGGTTTTCCATGACATTCATCTTGGAGGAGACCTCAGGGTGGACCCAGAACTTGATGGTGGGATTATATATATAATCTGGCGTGAAATACCTCAGGATCCCGCCATGATTGAACTGGAAAGCGTTTCTTGGTTATGTCTTGCGTAGCCTTCTTGGCCTCCTGCCACCACGACCCGATCCCAGATAAACAGAAGACAATGGATTGATGGATGGGAATAATATTATACATGTACATTAGTAATAGTTCATCGAGTATATTAATGGATTCAAGCTTTTTCATGCGTGAAGTCATGATAATTCAGACTCTCGCGTAAAGTGTCTCCATTATCATTTATAATTCACTTTACTCTGGATATTAGCAGGCAGGAGAGCGGGGGTGTATCGGAAGTTAAGTACTGCTGTGACTATAATACATTAACAAAATAAAAATGAATTGAATATGTTGGATACAGGATTATGAGGGCCCTTCAACTGAAAAAAATCACAGTTGGGTTTTTTTTTTTGTTGTTGTTGCATAATGTTAGCATATAGCGGTATCACATTTTATTGAATGATAAATTCCTGTTTTTTCCCTGTCTAACTCACTGGTGGGAAACACAATGGGATATCCTGCTATTTAAGGGATGAAGAGAATGATCTGCTGCATTTTCTTTATAGTTAGTGAGTATATTTTGTTTATCCCAAAAGGTTCATTTTGAAATTAAAATTAGATGACATTTTTTGAATCTGTACAGCATGGCCTTAGGAATGATCCATTAGAATTTGGAGGCGGTTTGGATTACCATCTCGATCCAGATATGTTAAAGAATTGACATGAAATGATGATATCATGTTAAGAAGAAGCTTAAGAGTCTGCTCTGGATCAAAGTAATATTTAATATCGGGGGATCCAGCATGTTTAAACCTGTAGAATTCATGGCCAATTCCCCACTGTGAGATAAATAATAATTCAGACTTGAATTAAGATCAACCTGTCTCTCAAACTGTGCTGATTGTGTTAGGGGTCAAACATCATTAACAGATAGGGTGCTAGATCCTGAATAAAATCAGCCATTAGCAAAATAATCTTTAACAATTTATAGAAATAATTATACAAATGTGATTGTAGATTATAGAGGTTAGCTATAATGTTCAGTGAATCCTATTAAGGGTAGCAAACAATTCTGAGCTGCCTTGGTTGAGGTTTGCTGTCCAGATGTGTCTGGTTTCATAATAAATGAAAATTGTTTCTATGTTTTTTTTTTTATTTCAGTTTTATTTTATTTCTATTTTTATTTTATGGAGAAATGCATTGTGACCCGTGTTTGTGCCGTCAACTTCTTTTAAATAAGTTATTTTACATACATACAAATTATATATAATACAAAAAACCAAATCAATTGAATGAAAATTTTATCATTAAATTATACCAGAATTATTTTTTAGTGAACAAAATTCTTTTGAAGTAATTAATAAATCATAATAATAAAATAACCAACAAGTTAACAGTTTGACATGCTTTTTGTGTGTTCATAGGATGTTGGTTCAATTGCGCGCCCCCCCTTCGACCGTTGACACCTCGGAAAAAATCTTTTTTTTAACTCTTCAACTAACATTCAAACTTTTCTTCAGTTTATGGATGTGGATGTAAAAATGAAGTATACTTATAGGTTGACCCAATAAAAAAAACTAAAACTTGTTTCTCGCCTTGCTACCATGCAAGGTGGCACCTGCTCATCAAACCAGAGACCAGAGATCCAGATCCACCAGAGATCAAACCATCACCCTCCAAAAAGTAGATAGAGTCTTGGGCCATATCGCACAAGTGTTGTTTCTACAATAAGGTGCGGTTAAGTGCACAAAGCGATTATCTTATAGCATAAAACCTGATCTGAAGGTACTGGTGTTGTGTATTCTAAGGTCACAACGGATTTAATATTGTTTGATTCACAGTGCACATCCATCCACCTCTCACATGAACAAATTATTTTTAGCCAATTTGGACTTAGGATTTCTCGGGAGGACAGTAGCTCTGTAATTAATGTTTTCCTCATTAATTATTAATTATGTTCCCCACTCACATCTCATCCCATCAATAAGAATGATCACTTTTATGAGCTGCTGGGCCTGATTAGGACACCTCAATCCAAGGCTTAAGTGAGAGTAAGATGTTAGCTACTTGGAGGCTCTCATCTTTACCACTTAAGTATCTGGTAAGTGGTAAGGAAATGTCAAACAAAACTTAATAATATTGTAATTGTTTAAATTTCTTATATCACCTCCTCAGATGGATGTTTTTGATATTCTCCACATGGCAGAATACTTTTGTCAGTGGGAAAACTTTTCCTCCCTATGAAAAAAGTCAGAAGCTGAACATTCTACTCCAGGTTACTCTAAAAAGGATGTTATAAATCTCCTCTTTTCCCTGAGATATGTACTTAAATGTCCTTGCTGATGAATGTTGGCCTTCATCTATGCCCAAATGCATTCCGTTAGAAAGATGAATAGTTGCGCACGCTAGGGAAAGGGACAGGAAAATAGGGAGGGATGAATGAGGAGCTGAGGCAAGGAAAGGCCATTTTCTAATGTATATGGGTTTGACAGAGCATTTCCTCATTGAAACAGCTAACGGTGAATGAAATGCATGAATAGATGTTGCATTAACCCAAGACAGGATGTGAGAATAAGAAGGAGGGGGCGGGAAAGAAAAAGAATGAGAGAGATCCATTTCATTTTCATTTGTCTTGTCTTTGGCTTCTCTTATTCTGTCAAGCGAGCTTGTTCTCACATTTTGTTCTTTTTCTTCACCATTTCTCCATTACCAACTCTCCTGATTCTTCCTCTTACAGCCTCTGGTCCATTTTACACCTCCTCTGTCGGCTCCACTCTCCAACACATGCTCAGCTTCTCCATCATATTCCCATCTCAGTCTTCTCTCCTCTCTATCCTCATCCCCTCCTTTCAGCACAAACTACCTACAGAAAAGTGGATGATACGACTGAAGTAATCTTAAGGTAATGTTATTTCTGACATATTTTGCTCATCTGTCTATTGTGGTGCAGAACCAATAAGATCAGTTGAAAAAGTGAAACCAGCTGTTTTTTTATAATGTTGTAACTTTGTGCCTTAGGATATTAATGAGCCAATAATGTGTTTAATTACACATCATTCAAACACAAAACTTCAATGGTTGCACACTATGCAAAACTGTGTCCTTATCCAGGTTACTGATCCATTCTTTCACTCACCAACCCTGATATGTTCTCTCGTCAGAGCCGTAATATGTGTTTCATCACCAATCGTTTGAGAACATCAGAGATGCTAATTGTTACTGCATGAACTCACAGTTCATACGTATGTGCTGAAAACAACATCCATCATACGTATGTCCAGAGACCCGTCTTTTGTTTTTACCACATGATGTAAAAAACAACATGTCAAAAATGTGTCAAAAACACACATAATTATGCTTCAAATGTGGTAAAGAAAAACCAACAAGAAACTCTTTAACTAACATTCAAACTTTTCTTCAGTTTATGGATTTGGCCACATCCATAAAAATGAAGTATACTTATAGGTTGACCCAATTAAAAAAACTAAAACTTGTTTCTCATAAACATGCTACCATGCAAGGTGCCACCTGCTCATCAGGAGCAGTAACCATTTACTCTCCAATGGAGAGTTTTCTCCCGAGGTGTAAAAACCTCATATCATATCTTTTAATATACATTCATCCGCTTCTAAGTGTTGCTCCTGATCAGGGTGTTAGGGGCTAGGGCGTATCCCAGCTGACTCAACAAGTCGTGAAACACATACGTATCAAAAAAAGAAAAATTTGCTTATGCTTCACATTTGGGAAAAACATGAAAAACATGGGGACAAAAGAAAGATATAAAAAAGACCAAAGACATAGAAATAGAAGTGTCAAAAAAAAGTGTTCTTCCATTACCCTTGTGATAAAAACAATATGAAGTACAGACGTGTCGAGAAACCACAGGCATTTTCAATGGACATTTGAACTCTTTACATTTAATGCATTTCACATGTGACTTTTTCAAAACATGATCATGTATCATCACATTTCTTTTAGATTTTTTACCCTCTTTGACGACCATTTTTAAATGAAAAATGGATGAAGCCTTTATCAATCCCATCCAACCTTCTCGGACCCCTATCCAGTAAAACTCTCCAGTCTGTGGCCAAAACTAGCTGCTTTTCAACTAGAGTTATTGTGGTTACTGATGACTTCCTAAAATAGATTGAAAAACATTCTATATAACAATTACTTTCCATTAATTCTAATTTTGTTTCGATAAATTATTCTAAGGCAATGATGGTTCAAGAATTAATCAAAATCCAGCATCCACTCAAACACATGTCCACCCCCACACAAACAAAAACACTTACATACACACACACACACACACACACACACACATGCGGGAGGCTTGTTGTTGTTGCCTGAGAGACCGCAGCAGCTGTCAGTGTGTACGTGTGTGAGATAAAACCAGGAGGCTCGAGATACAGCGGGGATCTGAAGTGCCAATTAATTAGGACGAAGCAAACCCACAACATCAGCACAGATGTGGAAAAAAATGAATCTTAAAAAGTGCAGCATGGGACAAAAATGATCTTTGTTTTGGCTTGGAATATTTTAATGCAAGTACTTTTTTCATGTTGGTCATTCAATAAAATTATCATGAAAATCATCTTTCTTTATACATCCTTTTGCTCTAAAGTGAGTGTAATAAATGAAGTAGCTAATTTAAGAATCCGTTTTACCTGCACCAGCCACATTAATAATTACTAAGAAATAACACTAATGCTTATCGTCACAAACTTAGTGGCGGGGTAGCAAAATAATCACTAAGTGAACATTTGTCGTAATTGGAGCAGTTGTTCAGCTCCATAGGTTCTTCTGCGTTTTATCGTAGGAGAGAATGTGTGGCACTAAATTGGGCTTAAACATCTACAAGCCTGTCTCGGCGGCTTCGGTTATATATTTGCCAAGCTCAATTTGAAAAGTACCAGAGAGAGAGGAAATAGGGCTTGGAGTGGAGAGCGGACTTTGTGTTTCACCTGCTCGCGGAACTCATTTCTGCAGAACAAATCCAACCGGGGCAGTTTCAGCCTGAGCAGATCAAAATACAGAGAGGGGCTTTAGAGATATTACCACAGTCGTCAGATCTGCTACATTTTTATTTCACTTAAATCTCCCATGCTTTTTCAGGAGTACAGTATCATGAGTGAATAGTTCCTAATCACAGATTCTGTAGGTCTTTTTCTTTGAGTATGGGGGATGGAAAGTTATGGATTTTTCAGTATAATATGAAATTCTACTCCCTGATCTCTTTGTTGTTTTTGAGGACATTTGCCGATAGTCATTTAATTTGGAAAAGTCTCCTACTGACAACTGTAACTGCCAGTAGGCTACTGTAAATTTAGGGTAAAAGTTTTTACTGTGTAGTTTAATAACCATGTAATTAATTGATTTACAAATCATATTCAAAAAAGCAATAAGACATCATAGAGAAAATCCATAAAGCATAAAAATCATTTAGACCTAAAAATGATTAAAGTGAAAATTAAAAAGAAAAGTGAGAAATTTTTTTAATAAAAACCGTGGAATGGTCTCGCTCGCTCTCTCTCTCTCTCTCGCTCTCTCTCTCTCTGTGTATATATATATATATATATATATATATATATATATGCATGTCATCAGGCTCATAGCCCACATCCTCTCTCTCTCTCTCTCTCTCTCTCTGTATATATATATATATATATATATATATATATATATATATGCATGTCATCAGGCTCATAGCCCACATCCACTCACCTCCAACACAAACACACCAAGTTCACTTCAGAGCTTTGAGAAGTGCTGCAGCCCTGGGTCGCTGTCAGGTTAATTGTGGGTAGCGAAGCGATGGTTGGTTTATTTGCAGATTAAAGTTTAGAAGCAGTGGAGGGGAGATAGATGAGTGTGAGGGCGGACGCACCAAATACTGCTGTGGAACTTTTTTCCTTTAGCATGTAAAGACACTTTGAGAAGAGGATGAATTAATTTTAAAAAGATATGGACTTTCTGAAGGTAATGCTAAACATATATATCAAGCTTTATTGGTACTGATACCGACAACAATACTGACCATCCATACAAGCACTGGTTGTTCTCTGATTATTTAGTCTCAAATATAAAAATATTGCATGAAAAGAGATGTTTGTATGACGTGGAATTAGAACAACTAATTCCACAAAATTGGTTCAGGAACAGAGCATCACTTGACAAATTTATTTCTCCACATTTATTGTGGGAACTATTCAGTTAACTTTATTTTCTCATTATGTTTTCTTCTGGGCCATTTTATGTGTGCTGCTTTATGCAGCCGGATCAGGAAATTTCTGCTATATGTTTTGCTGACAATATGTCCGATGTTTTTTGCAAAAATTGCAAAGAACTGCAAAATACATTTCATAGGAAACAATGGGAATTCACTCAATAATTTCTATCTCTAATCGTGGCAAAAGTGCAATTCTCTGTGCAAATATACAAATATATATTGTGTTTGTGACATGCAACTAAATGTCAGAAACACATCAAGTTACATGTGAAAGACTTCAAGTTAAATGTCACACACCAAGGACGTAAAGTCAACAAATCATAATGGGTCCAAGACATCAAATTGCATTTGACCAGGACATCAAAGACATCAAGTCATATATTGCCAATACATCAATGACATCAGGTGTCAATGGCATCAAAGCCATGAAGTTCCATATTTCAAAGACATCAAGTCACATCCTAAAGACTTCACAGGCACCAAGTTACATATCATAAAAACATCAAAGATAACAAATTAAATGTCAAAGACATCAAGTCATCATAGCATGACCCAAATAAATAAAAATGTGGCATTTGTTTTTGTCTTGATGACGTAAAATTAGAACAACTGGCAACAATTGGTTCAGGAACAGAGCATTACTCGACAAATTTATTTTGTCACATATTTATTTTGCCACATTATTGTAAGACATGTAAGACATCAACTTACATGTCACAAAGACATCAACGACAACTTGTCATGAAGAAACCAATCCATCTCAGAAGGTCACATCAAAAAGACATCAAAGGCATAATGTTACAAAGACATCAAGTATCACTTCAAAGACATCAAAGGCACAAAGTCACATGTCAAGAAATATAAAGTAAACCAAGTTACATGTCAAAAACATTAAATTCAACACGTCAAATATTAGACACCAAAGACATCGTGTGAGAAGTCACCAACAAACCAAGAACATCATTACTTCTAAAACTAGACCCAACATCAGATGTATTTCTACTTATATTTCTGTTTGAATATTGAACACCTATACTGTATTCAATTGAATTTAGTTTAAAATAATTTATAACTCAATTTATTATATTTTATATAATAAATTGAGTATCCTACTTTTTAATAATTATGGTTGTACAATATTGGACATAATACATATTGTCCAATATTGTTTCTGCCATATTTTATAATTTCATCGAATAATCCTTGCAGGTTAGGTCACCCTGTCTGTGGGATTGAAGTTTCCTTTTTTCTTCCTTTTTTTTCTGTTTGTATTTGTCTGTATTTCACTCTGCAAAGAATAAAAAATAAATAAAATTTGAGGCCTGACCTTTTCAACATAACAGGGGAGCAAGTCTATAAAATAAGCAGTGGAAGCTTTGACTTTCATCCAAACAGGACCGGTCTGGCGCCGCACACTTCTTTCTCCATTAGGCAGTCCAGCTAAATTTACACGTGGTCTCACTGAGACTAACACACACACACGCGCACACACAGTTCCACTCAGCTAGTGTCGGCAGGTCGAGGTGGGCAAGACTATCATAAGTGAATCAGTGTATTTCTGTCCCCTGACTGCTGGTGACAGATTGAACCATTACGTGATGATGAACACTGTCTGCTTTCCCTCTTTATATCTTTTTTCTTCTTCTCCTGACTTTTATCTATTCTGCTCTGTTTCTATTTCCACTGGAGTGTGGATTCATATCAAACCCGTTGCTGTGGGGCTAAATTCCATTGAAGCTCAATATCCACAATTGTGTTCACATGGGAGAGACAATCTGAGCAGATCCACCGAGGTGTATAAACTGCAACAGTCGGTGATTTCCAATCCTTTTTGAATCTGACATATTTGTTTGGAATGCTCTTTGTGAAAAAATAAAATCCTCTATAGTAAATTACGTGAAATGTCTATTTCTCATGTCGTGAGAAATCTGAAGGGATTTACAGAGGAAGGGAAATGGAGGAATCTCGAGGCATATTCTAAAGTAAACCAAAGTATTTGACTGAATATGATGAAATGTTTTTTTGTTGCTTGTATCCGGATTATTGGTTGATTAATAGTAAATTACATGGGAATCCATTGTCTTAAACCACTTTGGTTTCACCTTTTGTAAATACTGAGCAGGTTAAGTTGTATTAAAATAGAACCTCAGTTTGATGCAGTAGGAATATTTTAGTTTACAATATTATCTACACTTTAAATGTATAAAAATACTTCTTTATGTTAAATATACATAAACATATACAGCATATCAAGTAGCAGATATATTATTCATTACTAGTTAATATAAATAATTTTTCATTGTGAGTAATGTTATTTCCTCCTAATTAAAGAACAGCCACAAACAATAACAAAAACACAGATATTGATGAGTACACAGAAATTGTGACTTCTTATAATGGTCACTGTATTGATGATGTGACCCACAGCAGAACCATCACAGTCATGGCAAACCAGAAGCCATGGCTGACAGGAGAGGTCCACAGGCTGTTGAGGGCCAGGAACACTGCCATTAGAGCCAGGGACGAAACTGCTTTGGGAACAGCGAGAGCCAACCTTTCCCGCGGCATCAGGAAAGCCAAACAGTGTTTAACAAAGAAGGTAAACTGCCATTTTAAGAATAGCAGAGACACGGAGTCTGTGGCAGGGTTATTGACTTCCAGAAAGACCGCGCCTTACACCCTCCATTGACCATCTACGGTGCTGCTGTGGAGAGGGTGAGCAGCACCAGGTTCCTTGGGGTGGACATCAGCGAGGATCTCTCCTGGACAACCAACACTGCAACACTGGTGAAGAATGCCCAGCGCCTCTACTTCCTCCTCAAACTGCGAAGAGCTAGAGCCCCCCCACCCACCATGTTCACATTCTACCGAGGCACCATTGAGAGCATCCTGACCGGCTGTGTCACTGTGTGGTGTCCGAGCTCTACTGACTACAAACGGAGGAGCCTGCAGCGCATAAGGAACACAGCTGGGAAGACCATTGTTGTCTCTCTCCCTTCCCCCATGGAAATATACAACACCCGCCTCACCCGGAAAGCAACTAGCATTGTGTGTGGCCCCAGCCACCCCCTTTCACACGCTCCACCAGACTGACAAACGCCTTCAGCCATCAGGCTGTTAGGAAGCTGAACTCTCTCCCCTCTCTTCCAACTTCCCCCTCTGGACTCTGAACTCCACCCACAAGTCCCTTTAAAAATGCTGCTGTTTACATGCATGTATCTGTGGACATATACAGGTACATATATATGCATTTGTGTATATATGCATATATATATTTTCTATTTTATTATATTTTGTGTACATCTTATCACTTGCATTTATTTTGTGCATATATTATGTGCCTTGCATTTTTACACCGTGGATGGAGGGAAAAGTAATTTCAGTTTCTGCATATATCTGGCACATGTGACAAACTGACCATAAAGTTGATTTTGACTTGACTTTGACTTAATAACACATTATTTTTTTGAGATTGTATTAAATACCAAATTGTGTGGAAACTAAGAGTTTCCCTTTTCCCCAGCATCACATTCCAGCTCTTCTTGGGGTTTCCCGAGGCATTCCGAGACCAAATGAGATATATATGATCCCTACAGCGAATTTGGGTCTTCCTTGGGTTCTCCTCCTAGTTGGACGCACCTGAAAAACCTCCACAGGGAGGCGTCCTGATCAGATGCCTGAACCATCTCAACTGGCTCCTCTCGACACTAAGGAACAACTCTAAGCTCCTTCCGGATGTCTGAGCTCTGTAACTTATCTCGTAGGCCGAGCCCAGCCACTCTACATTTCACCTGAGTAGCATACACTGTAAAATGTAAAAAAGATTTTTGGCTTCACCTAAAAAAGACTGGGAATCCAATTAGCTCGAGATGTCTGAATAAACAAGATAAATCAAATGGAATTGTTAAAACTAATAAGACTGCATTTTCTTTTTTTTCTATTTTACCTCAGTCGGTTTCCCTTTTTTTTCTAGCTAGCTTGTTACAGTTTAGAGTCTGCTCCTTGCATCCTGTTAACAATAAATATTGTTTCACTCCAACTAGACGAAGTAGCGTCTTTATCAAAATAATAATAATAATAATATAAAAACAATAAAATCATAAAATAAAATAATCTAAATCCTTCCATTGGACCCACTTACCTTATCCTAAACTTGTATACTCAATTCATTTTAATGAATAGTGAAAATATTTAAATAGTCAGTACATTTTTCTAAATTAAAAATGTTAAGTCCCAGTAACTAAAGCTTTCCATTGATTTCATCAAACTCGTTAATGTCGATGCAGATTATGGAAGTGGTACTTAAAATTCTTAATCCAAATTTTCTTAAAGCTCAGCATCTTTGAAAATCTAAAAGTGTTTACTCAAATTAATTCATTAGTAGGATAAGGTGTGAAAACCTTGTTGCTTAGGATTCAATTCTAAAAGGAAATGAAGCAGCAATTCTGAATATTAAAGCTTTGCTATTCTAAGACTTGAATTCATGAAATCACTCAAAAAAATAAAAAATTAATTCTGACAGCGGATTGAATAACTTTCCCGTTGCTCATTAAGGTTTGTAGTGCTGTTGGCTACATTGTTAATTAATTCTTTTGGATGTGATATTTGATAGAGAGGTTGCCAGGATGTTTTATTTGAAGTGTATATGTATAAAGAGATGCTTTGCTGCTCCAGCACGGCATAGCGGCTTCCCTGCAGTACTGATTAAATCACACGCATCATCTAAAGTGGTCACCATCGGCAACTTTGCGAATATAAAGCGATGAAACAAACCTTGAAACAAACCCACCTGTACTCTGGTGGACATCTCTGAGGCTTTCAGTCAGAGCTAACGAGCACGATGGGTGAGCCCAAGTCAAACGTGTAAAGCCGATCATAAGATTATTAAAAGGTGGATTTTCACCTTCACTGTCACACCCACGCCACGTTCGCTTGATTAAGGGTTGCCCTTTGCCGACACCTAGAGAGGGTGTATATAACTATACATACAGCTATTTATAGTCCCACAACCTAATATTGCAGCCTCCCACAGCGCAGGAACTCCTCTGCCTGATTCGCACTGATTAGATTAGACAAGCTATCTCTGAGTGATCCTTTAATTCCCTCGCACCCAAAGACAACAGCAGCTACGTGCGCTGAAAAGGTCAAAAGGCTCAGGGCTTTATGGTAAGTAAAACCTCCTAAGCTCTGATACCCTCACTCTCCTACCTAATGAAAAGACAGAAAAGACAGCAATCGTAGTTGGAACTGTGAACAACAAACACGATTTAATCTGTACAAGTTCTTCTTCATAACACTACCCTTTAAAAATCCTGAGCCTGAACTTACTGACTTCTTCTACAACTTTGCAGGAGTATTGATAAAGCATTAAATATGTTTAAATACAATTTATCCAATTGTATCCTATAATTCTCCGAACTTCCTCCATATGGAGTTCAGGGAAATAAAATACTTAGCACATCTTGGATGGAGAATTCAATGGTGGTAGCGCAGTTTTGGGTCATGTTGTTGATTTTTTGAAAAGAACTCCTGATGAATTTTGAGGGAAAAAAGTCTTAATAGATGCAAGTAAAAGTGGAAGAAAAAAACAAGAATCCGAAGCATGAATGGCGCAGAGAGCACACAGGTACATGTGCCTAAAATCTGACGTCAAAACTAAAATACCAAGGAAAACGTGAATGATAATGACAAGTTTGCTGTAGATCTTTAGATATATATAAATATATAGAGAATATTTTTATATTTTCTTTTTTTCCACAAGTTAAAGCTGTTCTCTAATAATAATGACATCGCTATGACAGGCTTTGGTAAAAGCGCCGCTAAGATCAAGAACCTCTGCACCCTACCTCACCCTGCTTTAACAGCCGTGGCCCATTTTTGTTAACAAGATGCCTCTCAGCCCGCCCGTCTATGCCAACAGGAGGACAGCTTCACGCTCCCTTGGTAATTCACGGACAAGAAGTCTGGGAGGAACTTGGCTAAAGAAAACGAAGGTGGTGGCAAGAAGACATACTGACACTTGCAAAAAGGTCTCCAGGAAAAAATCTTCTCTTCATGAAAAGTAAAGAAAAAACAAATCAAAATAAGAGAAAGCATCTCGAAAAATCATATGCCATCATGGTTTTTGACTTGTAAAATGGTATTGGAGTTATTGTCTAGCGTCAAAACACTTGTTTTACTGACTGCTACAAAAACCCTGTCTAGTAACTTACGATATCCCCGAAAAGTTGGGATATTATGGAATCGTCATCACCGACGCATCTGCTGCCTCCGCCAACGCAGATCTTACATTTTAATGTGATAACTAGTAGTATGTGTCTCACAACACATCTCCTACTAACGGCCTGGTACTACAACAGTGTTAAATCCTCCTTAAACAGACATTGCTCACTAGTGCCTCAATGACAATTCTTCTCTGAGATGCCATGTCACTCTGAACAAAGCGACAGCAGAACAAAGATAACGTTTAAAAAAAAAAGGATGTTGGTTCCGTGAGAAAAAGAGGTTGGAGCAGTCTTGCAGAGAGACGTCAGCGTTGGGGATCTTACATTTGTCTTGAGCAGCACTTTTTAAAGAATTTACAAACCGGGAAAAAAGCCTTAATTAAGATACATGTCAAATGTCACAGAACCTTTCTGCATTTTAAAGTCTCTATGGCAAAGCAACAGTTTCCTTGTGGAAAACTAGACCTATACTATCGTCACCGACAGTAAGGGTATATCCCCGAAATGTTTCTGATCCCCTGCTTTCTACAAGCAAACCCTGGACTGAACTGATCGGGGGTAAGTAATTGTGAAGTTATGTCCGAAACACAATCATTTACGGGAAAAAAGCCACACTTGTAAGTAAAATATAATACACAAGATGGATCTCTCTGAATAAGCAAGGCAAGGGTAAGAAACACGAAGCGCACTCTGATGCCTGACATTACAGTATTCTCTCGACGTCCACAACGGCTGATCGCCGTGTGTGACACTGAGCGGCTTTCCCTTTTTACCTGATACCTGAGTCTTTCGGTGACAGCTGAGGCCGATCAGCATTATGAGTGGAATTTCAGGCCTTGAAAATAATAATTTTGTATTTTCTACAGTCAGGGTCCAGCCTAAAGACTGGCCGGGGAATAGCTAAGGATCCCTGAGGATGAGCGGGAGAGCATTGCTAGGGTGATGGACTTGTGGCATACAGCCACTGCAATCCGACCCCGCAAAAGTGAAAGAAAATTAATGGAATTATCTAAGAGGACATTCTTTCCCACTTCAGGAGTTCATCTCTTTGCTTAACTTAAAGGTTAGATATTGAAATGGTTTGCTATTCCATTTATGTGAAGAAAATTCCATCAACCTCAAAGAACAAATTTTTCTCTTGACACAGCCATTTCTTAATTTCACAAGTTTACTGTCATCATTCTCCTCTCACGGATTTTATTTCATTATAATATATATTTTTCTGAGTTTTGCTAAGCCTTATAACTGTATTTCTCATTATACTGCTCATTTGCTACTTTTCACTTCCTTTGTCATCTTTCTTCAGCTTGTCTCTTTCATTCATACATTCCAAAAGAACTCCATGTATCCAGGATGCTTTATTACTGATGAATGTAAACTAATTTTTCAATTTCAGTGAGAAATAATTGAATCAATAACTTTTCTTAATCCATTTATCAGGAAAAACTTGATTCTGCATAAATTGTTCTATATCCCTACTAATAACATTTTCATTAAACGTTTTGTTTAAATTACAAATCCATAAAGTGCTGTTCAACTTGTCTCTTAATGGACATAAATCTGTCAGCCTATCTGTACATGTAACATTACGGATGTGTAATGAATCCTGAATTGGAATGCCAGGATGGATCCGTGTGTTTGAAGGAATCTTGAAATGGTTTCTGTTTTAACACATTCCAATGCAGCTTTCAGAGGATGCATCCTCTGATTCGGGGAATTGAGAATTCTTGTTAAAATCTAAACTTAACATTTATAGACCAATGTCCGGCTTAGGGAAGCAAAATAGACACAAAAAGACCTGCACCATGGAAACACAAACATGGAGCAGTATGTTTTAAAGAAGATCATTCACCCAGTGTCACCAACAAAAACCAAATGAAAGACGTGGCGCAGTTTTCCAGCCCATGCCTGTGTGAACGTTCGGATGTGAGGCTTAGTGTACACATTTGTTAGTTGGTTCGTCTGCCTGTCTTTTTAATTAGCCCGGCGTTTATCACAACCCTGTGATTGCTTTTGTAATGATGTCACTGGTGCATAATGAGTAAGGAGGCATCACACTGAGAACATGACAGGCGCTCAGCTTCTCCCTCTGCAGACGCATTTGACGGGCAGAGGATGGAAGGAGGGAGTAAGGGAGGAGAAGGAAAGAAAACACCAGCTGGAAAACAAATGTAAATAGAACAGAGGGGCTTAATAATAAATGCCAGGGGGCCTACAGTTACCAATATTCATCTGTCACAAGTTGAAATGTTTTGGGGGCGATGTCTCTGTTGGCCTCCTCCTGTACCGCCGTTGTTTGGCTTTGGAACAGCTTTTTTGTAAGATCGGAACATGCGGGTAACCTTGTCGAGGGGCACATGAATAAGACCGCCGTGTGGAAGCGTAGCCTTGTTCAACTCCTTGGAATTAGGTACGACAATGGTTGTTGATTCCCTGCCAAGAAATTATACAAAGGTTCCACAGCATTTTAATGAAAATGTCCATATCCCTGCCATGCATGATCGCACAAGCAAAATTCAACCAGGCTGCAGCCGCTGAAAGGGAGCCTGAAAACGACAACTTCACCGGAGTACAGCATGTGTGTGTGTGTGTGTGTGTGTGTGTGTGTGTGCATAGCAGAGTGTGGAAAGCCTTGACTGCCAAAACATGATTCTGGCCGCTTCACTTAATGAATCTGAGAGCCAGAGTCAGACTTAGAGCTGACAGAGTATCTTTCAAGGAAATTAGTTAGAGACTGTTTTTACAGTTGCTGCAGCAAATACAATCATGCATAATTGAAACACGAGGGGTTCCACACTAAAGTGAACAAAAGCCTCAAACACCACCGCCTGTCAGGTCAGAGCTACTCTTGTCTGTCTCCTCAACCATATCTGCTGCTGCTCCTGCAAAAAATACTAACATGTATATCTAATAATGTATATGAAGTCTCCTTGAATTATAATGACTTCATGCAATTAAATGAAAAAACGTAAATGAATAGAATAGTCAACCATGATTCCATTTTCCTGTATACTCCCCCACCTGCTAATGTCCAGTGAATTATAAATGATAATGGTAACAGTAGAAGTTAGTGTATAATCATGACTACATGCATGAAAAAGCTGGAAGTAATTTGTCTACTTCACAAACTATTACTTATGTGCATGTATTAATATTATTTCCCTCCATCCAATCATTTTCTTCCGCTTAACTGGAGTTGGGTCATGGCGGCAGCAGGCCAAGCAGGGTATTCCAGACGTCCCTCTCCCCAGCAACACTTTAAAACTCATCCTTGGGGATCCCCTTACGTACCAATGCAAGATGAGATATATAATCTCTCCATCGAGTTCTGGGTCTGCCGCTGGCTATTCTCCTAGTTAGACGTGCCTGGAAAACCTCTAAAATGAGCTTCCTCCTCATGTCTGCGCTCCATATCTTAACTCTAAGGCTTTGTCCAGCTACCCCTACAAAAGAAGAGGAAGAAGGAGAAGAATTCCGTTATTGATCACATGCAGCCATACACAGTAAAACATAGTGAAATCATTTCTCTGCATTTGACCCGTCCCTGAGGGAGCAGTGGGCGGCCCCTTTGAAGTTCAATTCAGCCACTTGTATCCTTGACATCATTCTTTCTATCACTATCCAGAGCTCATGACCATAGGTGAGGGTTGGAAAGCAACACATAAAAAATGATCAAAATCCATTAGAAAAAAAAACATGCAGATAAAGATAAGATAAGATCTTTATTCTTGTCATCATACAGTGTACAACGAAATTACAATGGTCAGATGAAAGGTTAGTCCTGAGCGCGCCGCCGATATGGGCCAACCTGACCTGATTCCTAGCACACGTGTTTGATGGTGGGAGGAAACCGGAGCACCCAGAGGAAACACACACAAGCCTGGAGAGAACATGTAAACTCAACACAGAAAGGACCTGGGACGGACCTGGGTTCAAACCCGAGCCACTAAGATAAAGGTGTGGTGATGGACTTAAAAGTCTTGTCAACCGCCTTTAAGATGACCACTCCATTGTATATGCCATCACTAAATGCAAGCACTATAACAAGGCCGTGATTCTTTTGAGAACATGGGTTGCACCTGTATTTTCCCATAAGAAACCTGCGGGGACTTAGGGTTATGGTTCCTGAAAATTTTTAAGACTGGACATTTATGCAGATACCAATTAAAGTGTGTTGAAGAGCGGGGCATGTCATGGGATGGTCAAGCCAGTACTGATGCCAATGTGATTACAAATTCTAGGGGTATGTTTTCATGGTCAATGAGTCATATTGATCCTGATGAGAGTTCGTAAACACGAACACATCACCCCCGTTCTTCAATCCCTTCATTGGCTTCCCATCTCCAGCAGGATTGATTATAAGATCTCTCTCCTCACTCACCAGTGCATCCATGGCAATGCACTCCCCTACCTAAAAGAACTACTCACCCCACTGACCTCAACACGATCCCTCCGTTCTACCCACTCATACCGCCTCCTCCTTCCCCGGACTAAGCTCAGCACCATGGGTGGTTGGGCCTTCTGTTCTGCTGCCCCTCTTCTGTGGAATGCCCTCCCTGACCATGTGAGGGGTCCACAGACGACTGACACATTTAAAAAAGGACTTAAAACTTTCCTTTTTAGCAGAACTTATAACTTTAATTAACGTTGCTGCTTTTTGGTCAGGTTTTTATATAGTTATTATTTTATTTTCTATTGATGCTTTTATCTGCTTTACTTTGTAGCACTTTGAGATTTGATCCAAATGTAAAGTGCATTATAAATTAAATGTATTATTATTATTATTATATTATGGGGTTTCAAACTGTCATGTGATTGTTATTTTCTTCTGCTAATTCATCGCTTTGATGAAAATGCTACCGCTGGCATTGAGAAAAAATGAAACATGCCTCAACTGGCTTTGAAACCGCATAAACACACGCCTATATACTACACACTACAATATACTGCATATAAAGACTGACAGTGTCTGCATGCGCACCATCAGCCCTTGAATTTATTTAAGTTTGCTTGTCTAGCTGAGAGATTTGTGCATATGTTCAACCTGGCATGTGCAGCCCACTCCCACCTCATACTCCCCCTCCTCTCCTCCACCTCTCCTGGAGCCCGCCGTGCTCCTCTTCTTGACATTTGTAGATGCCAGATAGCTGTCTAATATACTGTTGCGGCTCAAGCTCATGGAGTGGGGGTTGTGTGTGGAGCTGTGGATTAGCGACTGATATCTGAGTAAACATGAAGTATATTATTATTCCTTATTGTGCTCCGGGAGCCATGCTGCTCTCAGATTGTTACGGAGCCTCTACTCTTGGGGGAGTGGAAGATAAAACAAAGTTCTTAATGTCAATAGGTATGAAGTGTAATAATTATATCTTGTGTAAATGCACACTGGGAAAAAAAAAGGACATCCTACATAGCAATTCTTCACATTATTTCTGTAATTCGGCTAGAAAACATTCACTAATTTTAAAATATGGTTATAACTTACATTATGGCGTGATCATTTTGGTATGGAGAAAGGTTTTCCAAAGTATGTGAGGTGCATTTTAGTGCATTTATGGCATGTCCAACTGCGTTTAGATGGTTAAACGAATACATAAACATAGAATCTGGACATAAAGGGGGTTTATGAGTTCATTAGTAGTTAATAAATGCGTAATAACTAGTTATATTAAGTCAATTAGAATGCCATCTCCCATTTTTTAAGAGCTCATCATTCATCACAATATCAGTATATATAATCTTCCCTTTCAACTGGTAGATTGATCCTTTTTTTTATAATTCTGGAAAATTCCTCTTCCTTTCAATTCTAAATGGAGTCCAGACCAAACATTTCAAACACCTTTTTCCTAAATTTCCAAAAGGATGATCCTGTTTTGGTCATTTCACCATCTTAGAGACAGAATGGTGAACAGTACGTTGCAGAGTCCTATGGCCGCAACCTGCCTCCGTGTCATCCCATCTCTCTTTCCCTGCACTATTTCTGTCTCCTGCTGTCAATAAAGGACTGCAGGATGTCAAGAAAACAGTGAACATTTTGATGTTTTATTTGATGAGGAGATGTGATATGTTATTATTTTCCATGTAACTTCATCACAAACACTAGTTTTCTAATTGATTTCATCATTTTTCTGCAAGCATAGACCAACAACAACATTCCAGTTCCACCATATGAAACTAATCATTATTATTTTACTAACAGGGGATCCAATTAGATCAGAACTAGATGATAAACACAACAGGATACGTATGATATATGTTTGCATCATGCGTTACTCATTGGTGAGTCTACATAGGGAAAATAAATTATCGATACTGAGTCTTTTTGTGATTTAAACATTTGTTATGAGTTTTCTGCTGGAAGAATGAAGTTAATCACAATAATGATGCTGCAGAATTATTGTGAGTATGAAGGCGCCCCACCATGTTTGTAATTATGGAGGGAATTTCAGGGTAAACGTTTGACACTTATACTCATATAGGCTATATGAGTATAAGTACTTATATATACTATATACTTATATAGGCTCTTTCCCTTTTTTTTTAGGGGTTGCCACAGATGATTGTCTCATTCCGCATATTGAGTTGGCATGTTTTGTTTTTTTTCGACATCGGATGCCCTTCCTTACACAACGTTCCTATTTATCCGGGCTTGGGACCGGCACTAGATGGAGCTGGGTAGGCTGGTAGCACTAAGGACCATGTGAACACTGGATTTCTGCCACACCCACTTGTGACTGCTATTCTCCTGCACCAAAATAAGTGTTGTACCCCACTGAGCTATCCAGCAAAGCCCCTGTCTCGCGGGGGAATCCAACAAGCCTACAGAGGTAGGGCCTACGTCATGTATTTCCACAAATCTTTAAAATGCCTCTGGTTTCAATGCCTCTCTTGCTGCAGTCATTGTGTTTGCTTTATATGTGTGTGACATTCTTAAGCATCTAGTTCCCTGTTCTGAATATAAACATTTTGAGGATAAAATATCCTTGAGCGAAGAATAACACTTCTCTGTACAAGACTGATCAACTCAGCCCAGAATTAAAAGATAGACAGATCGTCTACGCCAGTCTTGTAATGAGGTACACGAACACAAACAACAAGATTTCTCTTGTTGTTTGTAGTAATGCTGTAGACTTACCACCAGCAGCTTGATGTCCCAACAGCACATCAAAGTCGTTTGGTTAAATGTAAAAAAGACATAAAAGTAATCAAATTACCTGTGACAAATTAAGATATCAAGCAACACTTCAATGACATTAAAGAGTCCAGGTTAGTACAGTGAAATGGTTCAGGTTCTTATATGAGCTTTAATTTCAACATTAGGTTTGCATAAAATATCTTAAGAAATTTTCTAGATTCTACATGTGAGAATGTGCGGGAACTCTAACCAACAGCTTTGAAAACATTTAGATACCTTAGTGGCAGACCTTTCTTACTGAGAACGCCTAGTTTTCTGATATTTTATTTACTTAATTTTTACTTATTTTTGTAGTTGTGTGTGCACAACGATAACAAAAGAAAAAAAGCTTTTTCTTTACAAAACCCCAGGTGTGTAGGATGTAGAATCCAGTACAGTTCAGCTACAATCAAAGTGTTAGTAAGTGGACAAATCAGAATAATATGTTTACGGCTGGTTGGCTGGGGTAATTAAAGAGAAATCACAGTTTTACAATGTATCTCTGATTAAATGACAAGCCAACACTTTGAGGCCGTACACTACAATTCACCAAATTAACAGAAATGTTATTTATATCTACGCATTGTTCCCCCCCCGTCCACCCCCCGTCCACCCACAACCACCTACCTCACACACCACTTCGCTCAGCCAAAGTGGAAGCACTAATTAACAATGCTGTAAATTAACTGACACTATCAGCTGTTTTTTTAGAGAGCTACAGGTCAAAGGTCACATCCTCACACATTTTCCATCAAAAAATTCTATTTATCTACTTATTTGTTCTGAATTCATGCAATTATTTTCAGATTTATTTATTTCCCACGTCTGATTTAATCATCAATCAGCATAATCACCCCTACGCTGTGAAACATTCCAATGCTGAAATATGTTGGTAGAATTTTTTTTCTTACTAGGGAAGAAAAATATTGATAATTTAACATTTAACGTGATATATCTTCAATGTCTTTGTTACATTTAAATTGGTGGCTTTGACGGCATTGGAACATGTAACAAGATGGCTTTGATGTCCTTGACAAGTGACTTAGGCTATGTTCACACTGCCAGTCTTAATGCTCAATTCTGATGCTTTTTTTTTTGTGTAGCTGTTCACATTTCTCTTAATATATGACCTATATCGGCTCTAACTTGACCTGCAGGTGCAACAGAACAATAACAAATATGAAGGCAAAAATAGAAGCCCTTACCGTAAGTTTGAAGATTTCATTTATAGTGAAAGTATTTAAAGTAATGTTTATGGCATTTATAGTGATAGTGATTTGAATAAAAAGCCACTCTCGCCTGCGCAGTTTTGTGACTATTGTCAACGGAAGATGACATCAAAGTCCCATGAATTCCACCCTGATGAATCCGACTGAGGTAACATTTAAAAAAAATGTTTCTTAATCTTATGCCAAATAATATGCTGAACAAGATGATCCGCTGTGGCAACACCTCAAGGGAAGAGCCAAAGAAGCAGAAGATATGCAAACACTTTTGAGCTATTCAAGCAGCTAGTATTTATTTTTATATTTTTTGTTTTCCTGAGTGGGACTATTAGAAGTTCAAAATTCAATCATGCCTCTTCATCTCATCTATTGTCGATCTAACATCAATACACTGTGGTCACAAACTTCTTATAATAGCTTTTTTCTTTCAAAGTATTGACATCAGTATTTCACACAGAATACAGTGTTAAATTCTAATAATAGTTGATGTTTATATTAAAAGAAAAGAGAAAAAAGAAAGTTCTGACAGTTTGGATTTACAATAATTATGAAAGTGAGGCTGTCAGTATATTGAGATGAGAGGAGGTTGTTGCTAATTAGCCACTAATTACTAAGTAAAATGTCTAATTAAACCGGCAGTTAATTAGGATTTGCTTGCACATCAATCTCTGAGAAATTATTTAATGTTTCAGGGTCATGAAGAAGATGTGGGAGGAGAGATTTAATGGGCGGGGACATTAGGGTAGATGTGTGTGTGTGCCTGTAGATGGAAAAAGTTCAGTTGCAGGTGTTTCACTTTGAAAATATATTCAAGATTCATTTAGTATTTTCACGATATGAAGTATAACAATAAAGAAATGTAATTAGAAATTAAAAGTGTAATTTGATTATAAACATGTATTTATATATATAATACTGTATATATATATATATATATATATATATACAGTATTATATATATATATGCATTGTGTGATACTCTCAGGATGTGACCGGTTACTGTGAGCACTACTTGTGTCCTATAACCAAAAACACTGAGGTTGAACGCCAAACGGCCTTCTTGCGCTTCACTCCACTCCACTTCCCCATGGCACCATCTTGGCCTTAAAGGGCCAGTGTTTACGATTTTAGGGTAGGGGTGGGACGGGGGCTGCCAGTTCTGGATTGATCCCGATGGCATGGGTTATGGGGCGCTCTCAAGCTCACAGCCAATGTCTCGCTGGGTCAGCTCGGGTCCGCCAGCCTCCATCCCATCTGCTGCACTGGGAAGGAGGCTGGTGGCGAACCCGGGGTGACCCAGAGCCGGCTCAGCAGGTCAGAGGATTCTACATCTTAACGTTTTATGAGTCTTCATGTTTGCTTTGATGGCGAGGCTTGCCGCTCTGTTGCTTTTTTCTTGTTCCAATCGCCAAATCCCTCTCCAGATGTCTGTACCAACATTGGGCTTCAATAAGGACCCGCTCCATGGATATAAAAAAACAATTAAGTAATCTACATTTTTACCTTCAGCTGAAATTACACGCAAAATAACATAATTGTGAATATTATATTCCATTAATTCATCATTATTTATAAGAGATACCCCTTCATTTCCACCTTCATTTTATGCACTGCACCTTTAAGCATCGCTGCAGACAAAAAGAAGAGGCAGCTGATGGGACTGGCTTACGTCTGGAGGTGCGTCTGTGACATAGAGGTCTATGTGTGTGAGGAGCTGAATCATGTCAGCCTCGTAGCAGATGGCGATATGCACACCCAATTATTTTCAAGCTAACCCCAAGCTTTGACTGACAATGGATGGATGAATTCTGTTTTTCTTTGCCAGCTCTGTGCTGTTGTTTATAGCTTCTCTGGTTACATGGGCACGACAAGATATCATAGACTCCCTACATCTGAAACTTGATCGTCGCTGCGTTACTGCCAGGTGACATTCCACTCCATCACCTGTTCCCACTTTATCCAGGCACCTTGACGTCGCACGGGGAACTACTGCTCTTCTTGCTTCTTCCTCCTCCACAGAAACGCACGTTTACTCTTGCACTGGCTTCCACCTCACATTTAATTGCATTTTGGTTCTCTGTAAACCTGAATATCTTTCCTAAAAGTTTTGTTTACAGTATCTACAAATAAAGAACTTTTGAGTGCCAGAAAGATTTGCTGCACTTAATTACAACTTTATTAAGAACTCTTAATTTTTGATAAATTAAGCTTTGATTGCAGATAAGGTAATGGGTTTGTAAAATCATACATTCAGAGATGCTTAAAACGCTACCTTAAAAAAGTACATGTACAAGTGATATTTGAGTTAACTTACTCTTTTGATTTAATTTGAAACAATTTAATCATAAATTACATAAGCCACAAAAGTCTGAATTTTTAGTTTATAAACTCAATGAAAAACAACTAGCAAACGATTTTTTTTTTTACTTCAGGTAACTTATTTAAGTGCAGCGTTATTAATCCATAATAACTCATAACTCATAATAACCCATTTCCACCTAAAGAAAAATGATGGTTGGGATTAAAATATGCCAAATGGAAAACATTTCTAAAATTTATTTTTTAAATCATGTCAAATGCTTGTGAGAGATTTGTAATTGATCAACTGTGGTAATTTACTTTTAGCTTCATTTAAAAAATAAATCACAGATTTCCCTTTTTTTTCAAATTCCACAATATATATGAAAATATAATATCATATATGGTTGCAGTGCTTAAAATGCAGTTGCTTGATATCACATTGTTAAGAATATGTTATCAGAACTGGTTTAAAGTGATGAAGATCTATCCAAAGTTCAACCCTCTGCTTCCATTTCTGTCCAGTCCTCGCACATTCATCATTATCATCATTCATCAATCTCAGCAGAGTCATCAGCCGTCACGATCAGTATCAGATACCCTGCAGTCATAATCTCTCTGAAAATCTGAGTGCCAAAGATTTTCTGACTGACAAATTTTCACATCATCGTCTGTTGTAATAAACATTCATTACGTCATTCTAATGGCCTTAAAGAACCATTTATGACAAAAAAACAAGTTCCACCCTCTTCCGAATTTAAAAGGAATCAAAGGATCAGATGCAGCAATATCCACGTTGTGACATCGCTACTCCAAAGGGCTTATTATTATATTTTATTTTATTTTAAATGCTGTGAAACACGTAACATAAAATTTAATCACCTTATCTATAGGATATGCCAAAACCTACCTCGGGATGAGATTTTCAGGCAAAATCGTCATGTAGCTTTTCCGTAATCCTGCTCACAAACAAACAGACAAAGAAAATGACAAACGCACAGGAGTGAAAACATAACCTCCTTGGTGGATAATAATAATAATAACCACTAGATGAGTAATAAACAATCAAGGATAAAGCTGTATATTTGTGGAACTTGTGTCACAATGGATAACAATTTGAAAATCACGTCATTCTGTTCATAGGGGCATTTAATTAATCTCCAAACTTTTTTTTAATAACAGTTGTACGGAATAAATATGGTTATTTTTTCGGATAGATTATGATAGAAAAATAACAATAAAAAGAATAAAAAGAAAAAGTAAAACACTACCCTCCTCCTCCTCCTCCTCTCATGAATAAAGAACAGTGCTTAAATGATCTAACTTAAGTGTTCTGCACCGCAGAGGCTTCAGTGCTTGAGAAAGCGCCAATGTTCTCTCATTCATGTGTGAAGACATTTATTTGAGTAGGTTATCCTTCAGTAAACTCCAGACACGCTGTGTTTGTGGATTTATCCGAGTTCAAACCAACTCTTATTCACTGCTCTCATTGTCAAATTGTCCTGACAATTGTTTGAACACAACATTAGGTAGAAGCGAAAGAGAGGGATCATCCAAACAAACAACAACCAAAGGACCTGGCCTGTACACACAGCCTGCACTGTCACACTTCAGCAGTTCATATTTATATAACCGCCAAATTAGACTCTATGTTTCATACAGGATGAGGACAGCGAGACAGACAGAGAGGCTAAACACTGCAGGCTCATTATCTTACAAGTTACATTTACCTAATTGGGAGATGAAGGCATCAGTGACTACCTCTCCCCGCAGCTGAGAACGCAGCCAACCATAGATCTGCCCACTGGCTGGCTAATTTGATCAAACGTACCTTCCTAGCGCCGTGTCAGAGCACTCGCCATGAGTTCACTTGGGTGTGATTTGGAGATGGGGTAGACGCCTCGCATCACATTTAAGTTTTTCTAAAAGACGGCTTGAAAGGAAACTATTGTTTCCGTTGTGGGTTTTATTTTTGTTCCTTTTCCTCGGTTCAGTGAAAAAGCCTTGAACTTCGGTATCTGCGCCATTTTCTCGACTCGTTTCAGAGAATGATTTATTTTGCAAAGTGAACGCACCCTCAAACATCCGCTTCTTTTTACCTGATTAAACGCTTAGCTCCAAACCCAATCTAAAACGCTGGTGGAGGATTTCCGTTTCAGTGTGATCGCTCCAGGACGCAGTCAGAGCATATGCAGGGATGTATTCCGCAGAGCAAGTTTAACAAACACTGATTTTAACCCGGAGCTCAGGGTTGATTAACCTCAAGACTATAAAACTCCTGAATAGCTGATCTGAGTTGTTTCAATCAACTCTGAGTTCATTAGCTTTAGGTTAAACTCATGCACAAACACTAGCAAAAGCAATCATCAATAGCCTTCAGCCTTTAAGGACTGAGAATAGGCGTCGGAGAAAATGTCTGCTTGATTGAATGAATATAATAGTTTGACTGCACTTTCTTTGAATAGTATAAGTGAAAAGTTGGTGGAGTGATATTAAAAAATATCATAAATAAAAGCTAAAAATAATACAAAAATACAATTCAATTATTCTCTGGTAAATGTGTCCTGGGATGAGCTGGAGAGCAATGCCAGAGAGAGGGACATGTGGAATATCCTGATTGGCCTGCTGCAACATTCACTTGCCCCGGATAAGAGGAAAAAAATTCAAGAATGGTAAACAGGTTCCTAATTATACCTCACTTTAGTTTCTATCATATTTTAATTATTAAACAAAGTTAACATTTTTCAGCCATTGAAGCCAATGGCTGAATAATTATTCAGATAATTGATGGAACGCAGGAATAAACAGTAACTTTGGGGAATTAAAGTACATTCAATCTGCTTCTAAAATACCTCTCCTGTTGAAAGATTAACAAATAAAGACAAAACAGACATGTCCATGTCTGACTAGAGGAAGAAGTCTGGAACAAACTCAGAATTTGTTGAGGCAAACTTGCATTAGGTTCACAAAGAATTTAACCATGGTAACCGACTTGAAGTTAAATTTACCTCACTTTCTGGAAAGGAAAACCCAGAGCTCCCACTAAATCCACTCTCTGGAATAACCACCCCACACACACACACACACACACACACACACACACACACGTACACAAACTCAGGGCCTGGGTCAGCTGTGGTTAGTACCTACAAAAGTGGTTCTAAGGAAGGACGAATGGTAAACCTGCACCAAAAGCTTACTGATGCACATGGGGAGGAAATGCTCGAACAACAATTTCTTGTCGGTTTATGATCACCAGAGGGATGTAACAGATTTTGCCTTTGTCAAAACATAAGCGCTTGTCATTTTAGGATATTTGCAATTTCATCAAGTATCAACTTCATCTCTGTGTTTTTCTTAAACATTCATTGGACAGTTGTTAGAATGACTATGTGGGAATCATTCGCACTTGCAATGAGAACAAAACACAAAACCGGGTGGTAGCTTTTCTAATAAATGTCTCTGAAGAATTGTTGCCGTGTGTCAGGAGAAACGGATGACCGAAAAGACGAGACGAATGACGAATAATGGCTTCATCTGAAACACAATATCCTTCTTCATTCATCACCACCTACTGATACAAGGCCTCAGACACACGGCCTGGTATCTCTGCTGATCTCATTCATTTATGATCCAGCTGAGACACTTTGTTGCCGGTTCAAGTAGAAACAGAGGAACTAGAGTTCAATCACATGTGTGTCAGTGATGGTGTTATACCACTTCAGTGTGAGCATCAGACACACAAAAACACACACTGCTCTGTTTTTCCGCCATTGGAGTCGCACATGTTGTGTCTGTAACTTGGACCATCAGCATGGAGATTCAGAAGAGACCCAATAATGAAGTTGAGAGATAGATGATTTAATCTAGATTAGACTGACATGCTGCCCATGAAAAGAGAGATATTTCTTCGAATCTCACAATAGACCTTGACATTAAATCTGGTGTCATATTTCGCCTCATTCACATCTGTGGGCTGCCACTGCTGAAGTCATCAGCATAGAGACAATAGCGAGGAGAAGCGGAAAGAACAATGGCTACACTGCAAACCCTAATAAGTTAGGGGAACTATAAAAAATGTAAGGCAATCAGTTGCCACTCTTTTGAGTTCACAAACTCAATGTTTGAATATCAGAACTTTAATATACAGAAATATATTGATTAGTGAATGTTCTTGTTCATAATTAAAGTTAAATTAAAGTTAAAGTTATTTATTTCTTGAATTTTATTAATACAATGCAAACTCCAGTGGTCCTCAACATTTTTAAATCGGAAGAAATTCTAAACAAAATGTTTGCATATAATTTCAATTAATTAATTTGAGCTATCATTTTTAAGATCCCAACTCGATGGAGTTTTAAGTATCAGGTTCTTAATAATCATAGAGTATGAGTTTGATTAACACAAAGGAAAGCAATAGTTACTGGCAATTAACATGTTTAACTTAGTAGAAACTCTTAACAAATCTTAAGCTTCACTTCCAATTCTAATTTGCACATTCCAGTTTATGCAGTCATAAGTTGCGCTGGGCAATTAATTGAAAATAATTAGCAGTTGGAACCTCTTACTGATATGACTAATGATGATAAATATTTTCCAAATGCTTGCACTCACAGCAATAGTTCTTAAACCTTATAAAAGAATGCCATTTCTGTCATTTGGAAAATTTTGGCTTCGTTAAAAAACAAGGTTTGTTTTGTGTCTAACAAAAAAACATATAAATATCCTAACAACCTAAAAAATACATCAAACAATCTCCCAAAACCTGTCTTTCACCCCAGACAAACAAAAGCTGCTTGGCTTACTTCTGGCAAACTAGCATCAAGCCAAGGATGAAGTTCAAATGCCTTTATTGATCAGGGCATGTGTCTGTGAATATTCAATTAAAAAAGGCACAAAATAAGGGAAAACCGCCGACGAGTTTCAACCCATGAATGGTGTTCCTCATGGCATGACAAGGAGGAGGTTTTAACCAAAGTGGAAGGTTGTGGTTTCTTATACAGGCAAATAATGTCCATGATGCGTAACACACATATCTCCCTATAAACATAAAGATAACAACATAGTAAGTAACTGCAACAGGTGGTTAAAAAATATTCAACATTCATAAATCCAGCCACACATATCATCAGCATCCCTTTCTGGTTACACTTATGAAAGTTAAGAAAAGTGGATGGTTCATAAATAGAGGACCCAAGTGCAGAGAGCACAAACATTTGCTAAGCAGAAACATTTCCAGGATTAAAACCATTAACCATTAAATCGGCACTGAGGCAATAAAAAGGCCAGAACAAAGTGTTAAATCCAAAAAAGACAATCAATGTCAAAAAGCAAAAAAAAACTGTAGGAAACACTGAAAATCGGCTTGGACGTTTGACAACAGAAAGGAATATCAACATTGAGAGACACACTTTC
The DNA here is from genome assembly GCA_009660295.1 of Lophius piscatorius. NCBI lineage: Eukaryota > Metazoa > Chordata > Actinopteri > Lophiiformes > Lophiidae > Lophius > Lophius piscatorius. The sequence goes on from VRLP01002805.1 coordinate 65,382, forward strand.
AAAACAAAACAGTAAACCACAGGAAATAATGACAATAAACCTTCAAAGTAAAGTGAGAAACCAATACAAAATAAGGGGGAAGTAACATACTGAAACCATCATGATAAAGTCATGACTATAAAAAAAATAAAAAAAGGAATAGTAATAAGAAAGCCACAAAGAACCTAAAAACCCTACAACAACTCTACAGACAGTTTACAAAAAAAATCTAAACTCTTTTTTCTCATCTATGCCGTTTAAAACAAAGCAGCGCGAAATTAAAAATCCAATATTTTTCTCTCTGACGTACTTTATTTATGCGGTTACCCTCCACTATTACTTTTTGTCTATCTCTCTGAAGCCATGTCCAGCTCCATTCAGGTGACCATTCCCCAAGCTCCACCCCCATCTATCCCAGCAAATTCAGCCTACTGACCATTCCCCTGATTTTTTTTTTTTTGCATTTTTCATATGATGAACAATTGTAAAAATATTAGAACCCTTGCTGCAAGTACGCAGACGAGTTTTGGATCTGTTTTGCGACGTTTTATCTAAGAACCCAAAACCTACTTCCTGTAAGAAATCAGATTTGCGGTTCTGGATTCTGAGTACCCGGAGCCGGAGGGACAATCATGGGGGCAGTTTACATTTGCTAAAGCTTGCATGTCTGATTAGATACTTCTAAACAGTATGTTCCATAACTCTGCTTCATCCACAGAGGAGGTACTAATAGATGAAATCAGTAGACTTAAATAGAATATACTATGACAAAGAGTTTCTGGTTTCTCTAATAATAGTGTCCTCTTCCTCCCTCTTGTCTGTCTAACCTTTCTATCCATCCACCTTTCTCTCTGCTTCCGTTCCTCATTCTGTCTTTGTCCTTGATATCCTTCCTCTATTCCCCCTGTCTACGTCCTCTAGCCACATACCCCCTCCGTTCATCCTATGTTCCTCTGACTTTCACATTGATCAGGGGAGGTCAAGAGCGTTACACAGAAGTGAAGAGGAGATAATCCTCCATATTAAAGCCTGTAAAGGCGGCTAATGCCAGATCAAATAGTAAGGTATTCACAGCCAGAGAGGCATGACCGACTGCTGCTGATTGCTATCAAAGGCGGGCTGAATAGACGAGCTAGCTGCTCGCTGGGCCTTTGTCACTCACAACCAGACAACACAGACTTTCCATACAGACCCCCTTCGGCTGGATTGAAATGTTTCAAGTAGCTTTTCTCAATGTTAATGAGTCTTTGCATGTCACAGAAAGGTTTCTGCATGATGTCTGCGAGATTTGCATACGTTTGAATAATTTAAATGAAGATGGGCAGCATGGTAGCAAAATGGTTGAGAACCAGAAGGTTCATATCCAACAATCTCAGTGAAGTTTGGACGTTCTCCCCATTTGAAGGGATCAGATCCCTTCAGTCCAGTGTGGTGCACATTTTCCTGGAGCTCTATTCTTCTTCGGGGTTTAACAGCAGTTGAGGCAAGTTGTATTATTGTTCTCTTCTGGCATTAGTCAACAGTTCTTGGTCATTGGCTTGTCATTTGTCTCAGAGATCAACATATTTACAAATTAAGTTGAGTCAGGGAACTTTGCACACACCTTCCGTCACATGCATTTTCTCAACACCTCAGGCTTCATTAGCTCATTCTCCTCTTATCTAATCACAAGCTGCCACATTTCTTATTTGTATCAATCAGTAGATAGCTGTCAAACACTAAATAGGAACTAGAGAAATTGCATTTCCTGCAGAAAGTGCAATGTGGGTACTGCTCCATGGAGAATGTAGCCATAGCAATATCTTATTGGACAAATCTTATGCCAAGTGGAATGTGATTTCATGTGGTGATGTCAGCTTGTCTTTGTGAGCAGGATGGATGCGTTGAAGTGACCATCCATCATTTCAGCCTGAGATCTTATAACTTAGTAATTTACGGTGTTGACAGGATTTATCCTCGTAGTATGTTTCATACAAAAAATTTCCCCATTGAAACTGAAAATTGTGATCGCTATCGAAATTCATGCATTCCATGCTTTTAGGCTTTCAATCTGGCATCTTAGTTTGTCAATTGTTGCTTTTAAATTATTCTATCACATACAGTGGCTTTTTCCATTGTTTTGCACATAATGAATGGAAAATCGGCTGTAATTATATCGCATTTTTTTAGTCTGTCCAACCACTCAAAGCACTTTAAAACACAAGACAGCATTCACCCATTCACCTAAAACATTCATACAGTGATGACCGAGGCTGCCATGCAAGGTGCCACCTGCTCATCAGTAGTGATATCCATTTATGCCATCATTCACACAGCAATGGAACGGCCATTGGGAGCAACTTGGGGTTCAGCAGCTGGACACGACATGTTGACTGCAGGTATACTGGATCGCACCATGCTATTTTCCTTATTTCCTGTAACAGGCTTTACTTCTGTATAGTAGAACCTAGAAAGACAACTGGAATAATGTATGTCTCTTCATAAGAATGACAGAGTAATATGTCTAAAAAACAAAACAAAAAGATAAAACAAAAAAATGTGTAAGTATGTCTTTGTGTGTGTATGTCATCACAAGTTCCAGATCTAAATTCTGCAGCAGTCATAATTCCTCCCTTTGTTACGCCTTTTCCACTAAAGATAACCTGGTGCTAGTTTGGTGCTAGTGCTAGTGCTAGTGCCAGTGCTTAGTTGGTTCAGCTCGCGCCCCTCCTAAGAACATGTTTGCTATTCCAAACGTGGTTCCACGGCAAGTCAGAGCTACGCCATTTCGTCACCTAATAACGTAATCTCCGCTCTTCACTCACCTTGAGTGATACTGAAAAGCTTGTTCACGCGTTCGTCTCCTCCAGACTGGATTACTGTAGCGCACTTCTTATCGGGATCCCTGATAAAAGTCTTCAAAAACTACAGTATGTTCAAAACAGTGCTGCAGGGATCCTGATGAGAGTTTGTAAATACGAATACATCACCCCTGTTCTTCATTCCCTTCATTGGCTTCCCATCTCCACCAGGATTGATTATAAGATCTCTCTCCTCACTCACCAGTGCATCCATGGTAACGCACCCCCCTACTTAAAAGAACTACTCACCCCACTGACCTCCACACGATCCCTCCTTTCTACCCACTCATACTGCCTCCTCCTTCCCCGGACTAAGATCAGCACCATGGGTGATCGGACCTTCTGTTCTGCTGCCCCTCGTCTGTGGAATGCCCTCCCTGACCATCTGAGGGCTCCACAGAAGACTGAGACATTTAAAAAAGGACTTAAAACTTTCCTTTTTAGCAGAACCTATAACTTTAATTAACATTGCTGCTTTTTGGTCATATTTTTATATAGTTATTATTAAATTTTTTATTGATACTTTTATCTGCTTTTACTTTGTAGCACTTTGAGATTTGATCCAAATGTAAAGTGCGTTATAAATTGAATGTGTTATTATTATTATTATTATTATTATTATATATTGCACGGCTAATAGAGTATTTCTCTGATAACCGCATTGCACATCTGGTGGCGTGTGCGTGTGATGTAGTTAACCAAACCTGGCCAGGAGATATTGTTAGGGAGCTTAATGGACCAGGGCAGGAATGAATGCTTGTAGCAGATCAGATTGCCCGTGGGGACCCTGAATCTCCTGCCAGAAGGAACGAGTTGGAACTAAGAGTGGAGAATGTGAGTTGGGTCGGACACGATTTTCTTAGCCTTGCTGATAACAGACTGTTTTTATATCACCCGTAGGGATGGGTGGTTTTTAACCCCTGTGATCTTCATGGCAGTCAGCGACAGACGAAAAACCCGTGACCTTAACTGCACTGTCAAACTGCCATACCAGGCTGTAATGCCGTGTCTAATGATACTCTCCAGTACAGCCCAGTTGAACAGTTGCTTGACCTCCTGCTCCACTTTCTTTTTTTTTTCCGCTTTAATTTTGGAGTTTAGGCCTAGAGGGAGTCTGCGTAAAAAGTCCATTGAGATATTTATAGGAGCAGACCTGGGTGACGGGGACATTGTTAATGACCACTGGACGGTGGTTTCCTGCTTTTTTGGGTCAGATACCATTTCCTCAGTCTTTCCCACATTCAACACAAGGTTGTCACACCACTGCACAAATACCTCTATTTCAGAGTGATAGGCCGACGGGCTATCACTCAGCATGAGCCAAGAATGGCTGTATCTTCAGATGATTTAGTGATACAGGTTCCAGGCTGGGTTTTTGGGCAGTCACTGGTGTACAAAAATGAGGAGAACTGACATAGCCAAGTGCTGATGGACCGTGGTTCTGAAAGGACGCCATTGACCCTGACCTACTGGATGCAGTTTGTCCAGAAAGAGAAGTACCATCCCAGTATGTAGGGATTTAAATTCAGCTGTTCCAGTTTGCTTATAAGCAGATGCGGCTGCTGTTATTGAATGCTAAGCTGAAATCAACAAACAATACATGTGCGTAAGCTTTTGAGTCTTCGAGGTGTTTTTATTAAATGGGTGATTCTATTAATAGCATCATCTGTGCCTCACCACCGCTTATAGGCAATCTGAAAGGGGTCTAAAAGACCTGAAGTCATTGTTGACCTTTGGCCATGGGTTTTTGGGGACAGGTGTGAATGTTGATTTTTTTTCAGAGGGAGGGGATAATGTGAGGGTCAACTAATTCCTGGAAAATGGGAACCCATGCTGGTGTCAATACCTCTGTGCATGCAAGAGAAAAGAAGCGATCAGGAAGCGATCCTTACACTCTGAAGAGAATTCCTGGGTTTCGAATCTCAGCTAAAACTCATTCAGTTCCCTCACTTTCTGCAGGTCATCAGTAGAACTGAGACAGTTGATTTTCCTCATAGTGTCCCACAGTCCCTCTTGACTTCACCCAGCAAGTGGTTCAGTTCCTTTTGGACAGTTTTAAGTTGTATTCTATCCCCATTCCTGAATGCCAATTTTGCGGTTGATGCGGTCCTTGACCTCCCTGGGAATGTTGGGTTTACTGTTCAGATATAAAGTAATTTACTTCTGAGGAATGACATCCACACAGAAATGAATGTAATCCGTCACAGCCTCTGTAGCGTTGTCCAAGTCCATCCAATGGAAGATACTCCAGCCCGTAGCGAGGAAACATCCTTTGAGGGACTCCATGTTGTCACTGGTCCAGACCATTACATACCTGGTCTGTGGTTTGCTTCGTTTAAGGGCAGTTTTCTAAGTGGGAATGAGGTGAATAGTTTCGTGGTCTGATTTTGCGAGGGGGGGGGTTGGCTCTGCTCACGTATGCATTGTCCAAATTGCAATAGCCTTTACACAGAATGATGTCCTCCCTGGTCCCACATTTAACTTACAGTTGAAAAACCTAGGAGTGACAGTTTTAGATTGCACGTAAGCAGCCGTTCTCACAACGTTCCTGCTGGGAGGGCTGTACACAGCACAGAGGATGATATTTCCAAAATCTTGTGGCAGATAAATGGGTCTCATACTCAAACAGACAAGTTCAACTTCAGGGTTAGAGATAGATTTGCGCTGCGTGTATCGTCTGCACCAGCTGTTAGTAATGTAGACGCAGATGCCCCCACCCCTGGTGTCCCCTGATGTGTCACTCGTGTCAGCGTGAATGAGGGAGAACTCCTGCAGCTCACAGAGATGGTCAGAAAATGTCCTGGTGTAGCCGTGTCTCCAAGCACCATGATAGACAAGTCTCGATACTCGTGGCAGGTCCTTGTGTAGGTCCACAGCTCGTCCATTTATTCCTAAGGGACCAAAGGTTGTTGAGTATCATGGAGGGTAGCGTCGGCTTGTTGCCCCTCCGGTTGAGACGCTCTCTGATACCCCCTTTCCATGCCCTTCTCTTGAGACTTCTCTTTTCGGAGTCGGAGGTTGCATGTCCTCAGGCAGAACGGGGGTGGTGAGGCTCCCGTAGCTCAGAGAAACAGCAGCTTATCTCTGGAGTACTTAATTGCCATGTTTTTTCGTCGCCATTTGGTTACACTGGCTGCGGGAGTTCCAGGAGAGAGACCGAAAGAAAAAAGACAAATAAAACACCGGATATTGCAGAAAACAGCGGTGCCCAGGTTCAGAGACGTGCTGCGTCTCAGAAAAATGTCACAGAAAAATGTCACAGAAAAATGTGATGTAGTGACGCACAAGGGTTAACTGGTTTAACAAGTTAGTTGGGTACCACTAATGCCACAATGAAGTTGCACTTATAAAGGCTGAACGGTTTATCATTAGATTGTAACTTGGATAAAGATCTTAAAATACATGTTAAAACAGTCAATATAGGTTCACAATTTGGCAAGCAACAGTTGAATGCCGCCTCTCTTATATAATGAGCAATTGCCGCTTCTTAATGATTTATAGTATTCACAATGCACTTCCTAAACTTGTTGTCAACCATTCAAAAATCATTTGTAAGCGTAGTCTTACTGTAAAGTGGTACGATTAGTTGTGCTGCTTTGCAGCACAGACACAGCTCTAAAGCATGCTAAGCATTTGAGCTGTTCTTTGTTGACTTCACTAGTCAAAATTCAAAGTACTTGGAAAACAACAAATGATGATCTGTTTCAAGGGAAATGCTCTTTACCCTCTGCTCTTCCAGACATTTAATTGTGTTTTTACCTCCATTTAATTGTGTTTTTAAATATATTTTCTCTACATTAGAAGTGTGTGTGTATGCCCCTGTATTTCGGACATCACAGTTAGTGGAACAGGAATTGCACAAGCTTGTGGGGCCCATTATCACACAGATTGGCCCCAAAGTCCAGGCATTAATCATTGTAAGCTGCCATGACAGCAAAATCAAAGACTTGGCCCCTATAGCTTTGCTCTCTTCCTCACTCGCCTCAATGGGCCCCAGATGCTTCAACTTCCTAACTGTCAGCGACTTAAGAGCGAGAGAGAGAGAGAGAGAGAGAGAGAGAGAAAGGCATCATGCTGCAGTATCTACCAGCTGGGAGCATCACTCATCTCTGTTGAGTGTACATGTATCGTTTGCTAGGCCATCATTAAATGATATGTGCTGGCTGCTGACCACAGACACACACACACACACACACACACACACACACACAAATACACACACGCACAAAGCGTGTATATGCTGTATATCCTGTACACAAAGAATGTGGATTTACACACTGCCCACAACCCCCATCCAAGCCAAAAACTATTCAGCTTCTGTACAGAAAGATCTGTGCTTTACTCTGTATATAGCAGTCAACAAGAGGAAACCATGAGACCTGGGACTGCAGATATATAAACCACTGTTGTAATGAAGCAGGGGTTTCCTACCATTTTCAAACCCTTTTGACTCATCATCACATAGACCATTTCAGTTAGTCTTCAGTTGCTTTATCCCGTGCAGGCGACCATGTAAAAATATTCCCATATTTTTACATGGTCAACCCATATTCCCATATGGGTTGACTGATAGGAGAGATTTCTGGAGTACGACAACCAAACATTAACAATTTATCAGGGATCTTCAGCACTGTGGGACTGGTCATATTGGCGCAGAGAGCCTGATATCGCTGGTTAGCTGGACTAATGTATATTAGATGGATACCGAAATTGACTCTGAATTTGTAAGCAATAAAAACTATTTTTTTCACAGATTCTAAAAATGTGAAACAGCATTTTGATTTATTTTAGTTTTGACCAATCAACTTTGAGAGTTGGTAGCATCTGGCATTGGCTTAAATGCTAGTTTTTTTCTGAAAATTTCTCATTTGTTTGTTTTCATTTATCAACTAATCTCACTTCTGAAGATGCTTAAAATAATGATAACTATAACCAGTGTGTTGTTTCAGATATCAGCTACCTAGGAAACCACTATCTGCTGTCTGGATATTCACTGGCTTCATCAAAGCTGTAGAACATTGGCTTGTGCCCCTCTAGGCTAAATTGTAATCAATAGAAATACCCTTAATGGTCGGGCACCAACATCTCTTTAAGAGCTCATTGTACCCTAGTACCCTTCTAATAATATGGATGCAGGAACACTTGTAGTCCATACAGTCCCCAAAAGCAGAATGGGAGTCTTCATTTTTCAGACTCCAGTCCTGTGACAAGATCTTCCAGTCTTAGTCCGCCATGCAGACACCCTGTCTACACATAAGAGGAGGATTAGCCAAAGCTATGCCGCCATAGTGCCCAGCTGGGGGATATTCTTATTAATACCTCTGATATAATTGCTCTAATACTACAGCTCTTATTGTTATACATGTCTGATCACCTTGAGGCAGGATCTTCTCAAGGTTTTCTAACTGTAAAAAATGTTTTTTTTCTTGCAGCAGTCTCAAAGTAGTTGTTCAGGTGGGAATTGTCTCGAGGACAAACTAAATCCACTGTGTTTGAAGATCACGTTCAGATAAATTTGTTGTGATTTGGTGTGACAAAAATATTATTGACTTGGATTGTAGTAACGCAGAGAGGGACTGGTTATAGTGGGACAGAGAAGCCGAGAGAATTGGTTATATTGGGACGAAAAAGCTGAGGGGACTGGTAATAGTGGGACAGAAAGACGGAAAAGATTGGTTATAGTACGACAGAAAAGCTGAGAGGGTTGTTATAGTGGGACAGAGAAGCTGATCTCAGAAACCAGATGGTTCATGCAGTACTTTCGACAGGTTAGGGAATAGAATGCCTTAAATCCTGGATTTCATCTGGGAGAAACATGAAACTGATCAGTTGTTCTCCAACTGTTTTCATCATTCTCAAAGCTTAACTCAAATATTTTTGTCTTAATTTGAATCCATGCCACAAAATTGTGGGCGGGATCTGCAGCAATAGAAACAAAACATCTTCTTCACTCTTTTATGAATGTCAAGTCATTGATGGACTTTTCTAAGGCCAATTTATCCTTGGTGTGCCTTCCCCTCGAAAACACAAATCACAAACATTATCATATCATTAACATCAGAACAAAGAAAGATTAAATGCATATCTTCTTCTATAATTGCTCTTTTCTTCTGACTTTTCTTGCTCTTCCTCACCTGCTGCTTACTGCAAGTTTTCACATCTTAAACTCTATCCTCTCCCTCATTCCTGTTCTCATTTTCCCTTTTCACCTTTCTTTTTCTTTGTCACTCTTATAATTCAGACTGATTTTTCCTCCTCACACCAATCTTTCATCCCCCTAGTACTTTTCAGTTCTCCCTTACTCCTCTCATTATCCATCCTCCTCCGCTTCCTCTCCTGCTACACAGTGTTTTTTTCCTCTCCTTTAACTTTTTTCGCTTTCTCACTCATTATCAGTCTGGCTTTTACACTTTTCTTCTTCGCTTGCCTCTCTCTCATGAATGTCCCTGCAAGGAGGTGATGATTCCACTGACAATGGTTTGTTGATTTGCAGCATTTCACAAAAAAAACAATAAACAAACAGAAAAACTACTGGATGGATTTTGGTTAAACTCGATGTGAGGTTTTGGGTGTGTGGCAGGGAAAATCCCATTAACCATCTGAGTGGATCTGACACCTTCTCTATATTTAGGAGAAGCCTAAAAACTCTGCTGTCTGACGTGGCTGATAATTAAGGATATATTAAGATAGTCCTTAGAAATGCTACTATACAGTGTAAATAAATAGAAATAAAATGTACAACTCAGACCACCGTCATTTTGACAGTAGAGAACTGTTTTTTTGTCAGAAATTACTATTAAAAAAAGCAAATATATTGTAAGCATTTATTAATATAAAATAAAAAATATATTAGCATAATAAAGATGCTTTGGATGTCAGTTACCCATCTCCCCATAGCTAAATGGTTTAAATAAAAGCAAAGCGTATATTATATATATGCTGCCATAATTCATACATCATTAAAATATATTTAATAAAAGTAAATAAATAAATACATTTAAAAAAACAAACATTTTCTTTTATTTTCTTTTAAATGTATTTATATTGTTGAAAAAACTTAATGGTAAAAGAACATGCAGTGACATCCCAGCTTTCTATGTACCTGATAAGCCATAGACCGCTATAACTTCCATGCTCCAAATTCCCCAATTCTCAGTCCAATTCAGAATCTGTGGGATGACAGGTTCGATCCATGAATGTAACTTGCAAGTTACAAGTAAGGCCCAGATACTACAGTGCACTTTCACAGATCTTGTGGAATCCCTGCCTTGATGGATCAGAACAGTTTTGGCTACTAAAGGGAGACATACACAATATCAGTCAGGTAGTTATAAAGTCATGGTTGACAAGTTTCCATTCTATGGCTACTAACTCTGGTTTTGGCTACTGTGGGAGACTTCTTTGTTTCTATGAAACCTTTGAACATAGCAATGAAATAAAGGTGCAAAGATAGCAACAGGTTACAGGACAGCATTCACATATATGAGTAAATAGTATTAGCAGCTTGTCTGTAAAGGTATGTATGTTTTAAAAAAAAATATTTTTAATGTGTATAAACGGAAACATTACGCACTGTCATCAGCATCAGAAGATGACCTGATATGAAGTAACAGATTGATTTATAGCTACGGAGCTAAATGGGCAAAATGATACACTTAGGCCATTGAACCACTAACTGTAACCAGCTAACGTCATGTGACAAACCAGAACGGACCACAAAATTACTTTACAAATCTCTGACTGGCAACTTTTGGGTCACAAAAAAGCCAAAAAATAACTCAACTTTTAGGTGACTCAAAGTTTGGTGAACCAAATAAGGATTTGGAAAAAATGAGGACACTCAGTAATAAACTTAGAATTAACTTCACATTTTGTGCCCGTAACTGTGTGTGTATTTGTGAAGATGTCTCTCCACCCTATATAGCCTCAGCAAATTACTGTGGAACCTCGCAAGTGTGTCTCAAGTGTGAAATAGAGCAGTCACCTTAAGGCTCCATCAGCTGCTCAGTCAACCTGCTTGAACAAATAGAGATGAGGTTCAGAAACCCTGATGCCGGGGATCACCAGGACAGGATATGACAGAGACTCCATTAGCCCATGAGCTGTCCTCAATACACTGCAGACGGGTGTTAAGCCTTTTGTAGTTTTGCATTAAAGTGTGAGAGTAATCGTTACACCGGGAGAAGTGAAATTGTCATTTAGTTTTCCCATAAACAACGCCGCTCAATATATTATTTTGAAAACTCTTCCATTTAAAGTTTCTCAAAGGTAAGAATTCAAAACCCATGACTCACAAGCATCAAAAATTTAGGGCCCGAGCACCAAGCAGTGCAAGGACCCTATTGTATTACAAGGTGTTATTCCTAGAAATGAATTGCCTTATCAGGGGCTTTATCATGCATGCAAACTCATGAAACTTTGCCGATGCGTCAGTTATGGCAAAAATATACGTGCATTATAGGTCTCAGCAAAGGGTGTGACCAAATGGCCCCACAGAGCCCTGTAGGTTAGTTAAAAGAAAAAGCAGCCTCCGCACTATCAATTAGAAGTATGACATTTGGTACAAACATTTATCATACCAGGTGCAATGATATAAACCTAGCAGAGAGTCAGCTGTCTTTAATTGAATGTGTAATTTTCAAGAGTTTCTTGGTTTTTCTTGGCTATGTGTTTTAATAAATTCTACCTAGAGTTCTAACCAAATCAACTTCAAACTTGGTTTTTCACATTTTAAGACCATAAGGATTGATTTACAAAATTTTGAGTGTTGATGCAATGATTATTGATCCCTTGCCACCAAACACACAATTGAATATAGAATAGAAGATTCCACCCTGAAGACATTTATATATAAAACTAGGGCTATGCTGCTTTTTCCGACAGAAGGGGTGTATCCCCAAAAAGCCCCCGGCTCACAGACACACTGGCTCTCACCTCCTTGTACATTCTTGGGATTTTGTTTGTGTAAAAGTAGTTTCTTAACGGAAACTTTGCATTGTGTTGCCATCTTATGCATCAAAGAAATTGGGTTTTTACCACAATTTTGAAATGGCATCAAGTCCTTGGATATGAAATATGCTGCAGCATAGCTTGTTTTGGTGAGGGAGCATATTTAATGGTCTTGGCAAAGGACTGTTCAACAATTGTTTGAGCTGCAGTATGATAAATTTTGGGCTAAAAGTTAATTAAAAAGAAGATCCTTTTCTTAATGTAGTATGAGATATCTATAGCACACTTAATGATTTTATCAATCTAATATAGCTTATGAACTAAAATATTTTATAGTATCACCATCAATTACAAGCTTTTAGTTTTTAAGGCGTATGCCTAATCTTTGGGTTGTTATAGATATAAAACATTTTTCATTGCTTTTTCTATACAGTATGTGTCTATTGTCTGCCCGGGCCGGCTTTGGACTATTATTAAGAAATTTTGTTTGTGTTCAAGTCGGACTCGTTCACGTCCATCAATAATAATAATAATTATAATAATACATTTTATTTATAACACACTTTACTTTTGGATCAAATCTCAAAGTGCTACAAGGTAAAAGCAGATAAAAGCACCAATAAAAAATACAATAATAATTATATAAAAATATGACCAAAAAGCAGCAATGTTAATGTTGAGGAAAGTTTTAAGTCTCAGTTGTCTGTGGAGCCCTCAGATGGTCAGGGAGGGCATTCCACAGACGAGGGGCAGCAGAACAGAAGGCCCGATCACCCATGGTGCTGAGCTTAGTCCGGGGAAGGAGGAGGCG